>JANAVB010031813.1:5511724-5516724 GCA_029216955.1 Iris pallida
GCCGCCGAAGACATTTACCGCCGGGAGAGAAGCTTCCCCGCCGATGCTCGTTGTGCAAATAGAGAGATGATCGCGGAGGAGCGAGGCCTGGATTATAGCGCCGCCGCTCAAAGTGGAGGTGGCTCGCAGCCATGGTCGTCGCCTCTAAATCTAGGGTTAGGGTTATAAAACTTTGGAAAATTTGGGGGAAGGGATGGAGTTCTCTTGGGAAGGAATGAGAAGAGATTATTCTCTCTCTCTGGCTTAAATAGGAAAAGGAGGATAGGAAAGAAAATTTGCAAAATTAGTATAGGATAATTAGTTAATTACATATTGCCATAAAAGTTGTTAGAAAACTGGTTACAAAGTTGTTAGAAACTTGTGAGCACTCTAAAATAGTTGTTAGTCTTTTCCTCAATTCATAAATCATTAATAAACCATATTTTATTCATAAAATTATAAAGGAACTATTATAAATCAAAAAATTTCTATTACACTAAATAACCCAAAATAATATTTCTAAAATTTTAAAATACCAAAAAATACCAAAATTTAATAATTTCGGGAAAACGGGGTTACGTAGGGTTTGGTCTCCTAACGGATCTGGGTATCCCGTGTTCAGCCCGAACACACAACCTAGGCCCATTAACAATAGCTCGGTCCACTAAAGAGCTATTGTTGCACTACCTTCCTAATCCCAAATTATGTTGTGGGCTCCTTTTATTATATGCTCCTTTGGCTCCCTATGTTAAGATATTGAATGTCCGTCGATCAAATTAAGTTACTGACATATTGATCGATATCTTTTATCCTTAAGAAGTATCACTCAACTTTATTTGTCATATCGGATATAATCCACCTGCTGGATTTACATGACAATCCTTATGAGCTCCTTAAGGGGACATCATCAACCCGACGTATCGTGACATGGATTCCTTTTATAGTCAACAGCCCATCGTACATATAATGTCATTACCCAATTCATAGAGGTTGTTGATCCATAATGAATCTCACTCTTTTATGAGTCAAAGTAATGCATACTGCATATACTTGTCTGTTATTATATTTGGATTAAGAGCACAAGCATCCATAATAACAGAGGTATTTATTCTCTTATGTAGTCAGAACAAAGAGAACAACCTCAAGTGGTCCTGTTCAATACACACAAAGTTTACTAGTGTAAACCTATAGTCAAGATAGACTAATACTAGATTACACTACAACCTTTCCAATGGATTGTCCAAGTCCATCTAGGTTGTGAACTATTTATATATTCCGTAGGGAACTAATAATATGATATTCTGTGTGACACCACACACCATATTATCTATAATATAGAATATCAGACACTTGCATTAATACTTGCAACAAATACAACATCTAAACATTTGTCCATATGATTCTCATCCAAAATTTAAGGAAATAAAGTTAATACAAAAGTGATGCTTTTAGTATATAACCCTAACAATCTCCCACTTATACTCAAAGCATTGTTTTTCAATATACTATAATTACAAATCTCCCACTTATACTTAAAGCCATGCTGCTACACATCTGGCTCCCATTCCCTCAATATGACTATCAAAAGCCTTAGCTGGTAAGCTCTTTGTAAAGGGATCAGCTAGGCTGTCGGCTGATGCTATCTTGATCACAACAACTTTTCCTTTCTTTACAAAATCTCGTATCAGGTGGTACTTGTGCTCAATGTATTTACCTGTCTTATTAGCTCGTGGTTCCTTCGAGTTTGCAAATACACCACTATTATCACCATAAAGTGTAATAGCCTTAGGCAAACTAAGTACCACGTCCAAGTCCAGCATGAAGTTTCTGAGCCAAAGCGCTTCTTTGGCTGCCTCAGAGGCTGCCACATACTCGGCTTCCATGGTGGAATCAATAATATATTTTTGCTTGATACTCCTCCATACAATGGTTCCACCTCTCAAAGTAAATACATAAACTGAGGTGGATTTTCTGGAATCCCTATTTGACTGAAAATCAGAGTCTATATACCCCAAGGGAGCTAAACTACCTACCTGGTACACTAGCATATACTCTTTAGTCCTTTGTAGGTACTTCAAAATATGCTTTAGGGGAGTCCAGTGCTCTTGTCCTGGGTTAGACTGATATCTGCTGACCATGTCAACGGCAAAGCAGATGTCTGATCTCGTACATAACATTGCATACATTAAGCTTCCTACTGTTGAAGCATAAGGAACTGCTTTCATGTTCTCTATATCTTTAGGTGTCCCTAGATACTCTACTTTGATAAAGCAATTCCATGCCAAAAAGGTACAAAAAAAAACCTTTCTTAGAATTTTGTATGCTAAAACGAGTAAGTACAATATCGATATAGGAAGCTTGGGCCAAGCCCAACATCTTTTTTTTGTGATCTCGTAGAACTTTGATCCCAAGAATGTGACTTACTTCTCCCAAGTCCTTCATATCAAACTGTTTGGATAACCATACCCTTACATCAGATAATGCCTTCACATTATTATCAATGAGCAAGATGTCATCTACGTAAAGTACAAGGTATACCACTACGTTTCTGTCACACTTTCTATATACACATGATTCATCCCGACATTGATCCAGGGGCGGATTTGTATAGAGTCCAAGGGGGGCCACGCCCCCTCCCCAATTTTGTAAAAATATTGGTTAGTATCAAGATTTTTTTTACAGGTTTACAATATATATTAGTTTGACCATTTATTATACAAAGAATAAGTTAGCTCAAGTGGTAGTGCTTTAGGCTTTCAATATAGAGGTTATTGGTTCAAACCCCACCTCTTACACATTACTAAGCCTTTTATCTATAATATCTTGCATCCTCTATTGATGTTTATATTTGAAATAACTTTCGTGAAGACGGATCTCAATTTGACACGTTTTCGGTGTCGAAATCGGACACGGACACGCGTGTACGAGGCCCGTGCACAGCCTCGTGCATGCCCTGCTCCTCAGGTTCCATAACTCGATAAATACGACACGATTTTGCATGAAAATTGATGGACACGTGGGGGCAACCTCTGCCTACGTGTTCCTAAAATTTCATAATGTTTCATGGAGCGTGCGCGAAGAATTGAGGTCGTACGGTTCAACCCACTGTGCATGTGCGGACAGAATTTGTCGCTGACACGGCCATCGTGCGCGGATACGACGCATCGAGGACTCGATTTAGGGACACGAACACGAAGCCCTAGACCTAGACTACCCCTATACTTGACCATGTGGTATGACGTGGCTCGTGTTGCGAGCTACGGAAGTCGACACGCGTGCACGAGGTCGCGCGCGTGTACAGCCCGTGCACTATCCTGCAATCTGACTGTCATAACTCGATGGATACGACACGATTTGGCATAAAAAAAATTTGGACACATGGAGGCAACCTCTGCCCACGTGCTCGTAAAATTTTATGAGATTTCGTTGAGTGTGCACAAAGTTATCGCGCCTGCACTGATTCGGCTGACACCGTGCACGCGCATACGTGCCGTGTGATACGTACTGATTGGACACGATACGGACACGGGTTCGACCCTGTGAGCACCCGAGCATGTCACACACGTATAAACCTTCGTTCTTGCCAAGTTTTGCGAGTTCTAGTTGAGTATTTTACGTTTTGGGTATCGAGTTGGTTTGGGTATTTCGGTTGGGTTACTTGAATTGAGTTTTTGGTTTGAAATCGGATTTTGAGATTTAAACTTATAATTGTGAGTTTGATGTTGGTTTTAGTTTAGTTTATGAGTTTGATTTTGTATATTAATCTAATGGTTACATTCAAATGATTATAATCAATATGTTATAGATTCCTTTGTATATATATATATATATATATTTTATATATATATATATATATATATATATATATATATATATATATATATATTATCAAAAGCTCCAATTTATTGATGTATAAGGCGCAAAATGCCGAAGCCTATACAAGAAAGCGCGGCTCGCACGAAAAGACTCTACAAAATAAGAAAGCCGGTCAGAGCCGGTGGGCGCGAACTGGGCCAGTCCAGAAACAGCCCGTACCGCGGTTAAGGCAGCTCCCTCTGATGCCCGTCCTGAGTGAGAGAACATCGCCTGCTGACCTTAAGAACCTGTCTGCTGACTTCTCTGTAAAGTTGTGGGAAGTTGTATGATCGGCCTTCGTATCTGTGCTTGTTTCGATTTTTCCATAATACCCAAATGCCGGCGGCTGCTACGATCTGGTGCCTGTTGGAGTTCCTCCAGTTGGCGAGGAGATCGTTGAAGCCCCCAGCCTGTTGGCGCGATCGCCATCTGATGGAGAGGTGAGACCATAATTGGGTAGTGAGATCACCTGAGTGCAGAACGTGATCCATGATTTCTGCTTGCAGGGAACGGCAGCAGTGGCATCTCGACGCGAGGCTATAGCCGATGGAGATGAGTGCATCGTCGGTTGGGAGTTTTCTGTGCTGCGCTCTCCAGATAAGGATGGACCATTTGTTAGGAATTGTCGGCTGCCAGTAGGGGGCGAGGAAGGGGTTGGGTTCACCTGTGCCTCTCGTCACAGTCCTGGCAGGAGCTAACGTGAATTCTCCATCGGAGTTCAGTGACCACCGCAGCGAACCCGAATCATCGGTGATCATCAAGGGTTCCTTGAGGTTTTGACCGATGAGAATGCGTCGCCAATTGGCAGAAGATCTGTTGTTGGTCGTGGCTGTCGTTGAATATGATTGCCGAAAATACCTAGCCTTAATGAATCGAGACCAGATCGAGTTTTCTTTACGGATCTTCCACCACAGCTTCATGGAGCAAGCGTCGACAATGTGTGCATGTCTGTTGAATCCCAGCTCTCCCTCGCTGGTGGGTTTGGCCATGGAGTCCCAGCTAGCCCAGTGGTGCTTGTCTTTTCTGCCGTTGTGACCCCAAAAGAAGTTGGAGAAAAGGGACTCAAGGGATGATAAGACCTTCTTCGGTGGTGAGCAGGCTGCCAAGGTGTATAATGGGATGGAGGAGAGAACATGATTGATCAGGATCATCTTGCCTCCCAGGAA
>JANAVB010031813.1:5521724-5609224 GCA_029216955.1 Iris pallida
GATTTCGTTCAGTGTAGTTGGCTTCCTGTTTTCTTCTAAAATTTCCTTTGTTGAAAAAAAATAGATATATATATATATATAATAAATAAATATATATATATATATATATATATGTATAGGAATATATATATATATTTTATTTTATATATATATATATATATATATATATATATATATTCCTATACAATATATATATATAATATATATATATATATATATAGGAAGCGGATCAAAAGCCCCCCTTAGAAAATCTCCTAAACCCCCCCCCCCTCACTCTCGACCGTAATTTAATGTTAATATTAATGTTAATATTAACATTAAATACTAAAATAACATTAAACTTAACATTAAAATTAATATTAACATTAACATTAACATTAACATTAAGATTAATATTAACATTAACATTAACATAAAAATAAAAATAAAAATTAATATTAACATTTAACATTAATATTAACATAATATTAATGTTAATATTAACATTAATATTAATGTTAATTAACATTAATATTAATGTTAATATTAACATTAATATTAATATTAACATTAATATTAACATTAAATTACGGCCGAGGTGAGGGGGTTTTATATATATATATATATATATATATATATATATATATATATATATATATATATATATATATAGATATATATATATATATATATATATATATATAGTTGATTATGCTATAGGACATTAGCCCATGATAAGTGAGTCAGTTTAGAAATGACCCAATAGGCCTAACTTGGCATAGTTGACTAGTAAGTTGACCAAGTTGACAAAAGTCAACTTTGGGTCAAACTTGATCTAAATTGATTCAAACACATTTGAAATGACTAGATAGCTTAAGGTTGACCTAAATTTGGGATAATGGACTAGTTGACTTAGGGTTGACCTAGTTTGACCAGGATGGTTGATCAGGGTTGTCACGACCCGCACCCTGATTAGGGGCACGAGAACGTGGGTACGTCCAGCCTACATCACAAAATCGGCGGTGTAGAACGCTGTATAGTTCTACTAGAAAGTATAACATTTAGACACAATATATATGTACCTGTCATCTCCGCACGGAGGCATATAATCTCAACTCAATCACAAGAGATCTATGAAAGATAAGCACGAATATCATAAAGATATGATGGGAAGATAGATAAACTGAAGTAGATGCAAATCACCACGAGATCAGAGTTTAAGACATAAAACAATATCCTAAAATATAACATATAACATAAGTCTCAAAGCTAGCTGGAACGCAGTCCAGTCAAACCTAACTGGTTTAGGTCACTACCTCTACAGACACTGGCATAAGAGGGAGATCCTGGTAATAGTCTCGAGCAGTCAGCATCTAAAATCCTATGTAATATCAACGGGGTTATCCTGTCAGAAAAATGAACAAGTACAGCACTGATAATAATTCCATAGTATTGACAAATGCTATAAGAGACAATCATAATAGAATACTAGATGAACATATCAAGGTGGAAATATAACAGGATATGTAAAGAAGGAAATCATGTCAGGGTGTATCATGCAGGAAAGTAAAACTGAACATGATATATCTGATGTAATAATAATATAAAATGTGCCTCGAGTATTATAGCATTATGTGATCGGTTTGGGTCAAGATCAGGCTCTTCCATTTGACCGGCTATAAGTACGAGAACTCGGCCCAGCCAAATGGAAAGCTATGAGGCAAGTAGTAACACAGGTCAAGCTTTATCCTACGTGAGGCGAGGGTATAGCTATGATGCAAGAAAGTATAGGAATGCAGGAGGGGTATTGATCACATAACCTATAATAACTCTCCATCCCCGAGTAGTATACGGATCCGGACATAGTACGTCATGACATGGGATTTCTTAAGAAGGTAGCTACTCCCTCTCAGGAATTGGTGTCAACACAAGTACAAGAATCAAGATCAAGCAAGTACCAGTATCCCAAGAAAATCCAGGAATGATACCTCATGAAAGGAATCTGAATATACTAGTTCGTGCACCATCGTATCGAGAATCAAGTAAAATAATATAACTGAATTGGATACAGAAGATATCAAGACAAGTAACTACTATCAGAAAATGTACTCGCCTGCGGTCCTGAGCTGTCAAATGGGGTCGATGCTCAGAGTGATGCCACAGACCTAAAGATGAGATATATATGAGTTAATTAGGGTTCAATAGTGTTAGGTATGATTCTATAGTATAAGCTATATAATCTAGGTCAGACTCAGTCAACTAAGTCAACTAGGTCATACAAGGTCAAACTAGGTCAAACTAAGTCAACTAGATCACACAAAGTCAAACTAGGTTACACAAAGTCAAGTTAGGTCAAACTAGGTTACACAAAGTCAAACTAGGTCAAACTAGGTTACACAAGTCAAACTAGGTCAAACTAGTCTAATATTTGACTCATAATTGACTTTTGGTCAACTGGTCAACTCTGGTCAAGTTCTAGTAAATTCTAGGTCAAGTGTTGACTTATAGTTGACTTTTTGTCAAAACAGTCAAACTTGGTCAACCGAGGCCAAAACTAGTCTAAGTATCATATTCCTAATATTTATCTACCAAGATACCATATATCTTGGTCAAACAGGATCAACTCTAATCTAAGAATTAAAATATCAGGTTGTACCTCGTTATTCGTACATTGAAACCTACGACACGCAAATCGAGATAAGATAATCAACGGTAAGATTAAAAATCTTATTACAGTGATCCACGTGGTCATCTTGTCAATTTTAGCGATGTGAGCCCACTGGAATCGACTGATCTCAGTTTCGTTGCACTAATTCTAAAATACGAACATAATAAGAATTAATTATAATTAATAGTGATACACAGAGAAATATCTACAAACATTGTCAGATGATAAAACAAATATCGCCAACGTGTCCAGAAGGGTCAAATCAGCTAGAATAGCCTATCCATAGGTCCAGTTTGGATACAAGGGCAAAAGATAATTTCAGATCAAAACGGTATCCATGTCGGACCCGCTTTGCACCGAAAAACGTACAAGAATACTAGTCCACTAAATCTAACAAATTATATGTCTACGAATCCAGAATGATGATATGAACCCAACGGTATATCCAGAATTGGATTCCGTTGACCCGATCTCAAATTGGTCCGTTGACTAGGGCATTAAAATTCTGATTTGTACCGAAAAGCGTACCGGAGCCAATGTCCTCAAAACTCAGCAAATTATATGTCAGCGAGTCCAGAATGACGATACGAACTCAACGGTATATCCAGAATTGGATTTTTTATGAGCTGATCTAAAAATGACCCGTTCACTTGGACTGTGGGGCCCGTTTTACACCGAAATACGTACCAGGGCCCACGTCCTCCGAATCTAACAAACTATATATGAATTCGTGCCAGAACGATGCCACGAGTCAACCGGTGGTGTCGGAATTGAAATCCAGAGTCCCGGGTTCAAAAATAGAATTTAATAAGATAGAAATTACGAATTTGGATGGCCAACTTTGACGACAAATTCAACTAATCAAACACACTCATAATAAAATAAAACTTAACAGGAAGAGGGTTATACCAGCTGTGCACAGAAACTGATAGTACGCCAAACAGAGCTGCTATAGCGGAGATACGAGTCGACGATGTTGGCTCCACAAACTTTTCAAAAATAGTATAATTTAAAGTGTCAACTCTTGGCGGCCGATTTTGATGTATCAAACGACAAAATTAACGAATAAAACTTGAGGGAGAGGTAGAGCTATATACCGAGATTGCAACGAAGGAAAGAACTCGACGATCCAATAGTCGAATTTCTCGAGAAACGTGTACAAAGTTGCTGCGACGAGACGTGTATTCTGAATTCCATTTCGAGCGCGTCATGTCGGGATCCCGTGCCAAACGCACGAATCGGGTAGACGACACGTCGGAAAAGTCGACGCGCGCCATAGGGGTGTCACTGGGGGTCCGCCCAGCTCTGTGCGCGGCCGTGGGTGGCTGACGGCGGCGGCGTATGGTGGCGCGACTGCTGCTACTGCTGCCTTGCTCACAGCAGCTGCTGCTGCTGTATACTGCAGCAGCTGCTGTTCACGTTGCTACTGCTGCACTAGCCCATGAGGGAAGGGCTGTGGGGGTGCTCGTGGTATTGTTGTTCGGGATGATGATGATGATGGTGAGAATGATGGTGGTGGTGTAGTATTTATGGTGGTGGTGGTGTTTGTGGTGGTGGTGGTGGTGTTTGTGGTGGTAAAGAAGAAGATGAGGAGGGGGAGCTCGGCTAGGGAGGAGGAGGAAGAAAAAATGAAGGAGAAGAGGTTGATGTGGTCGGCTGGGGGTGGGTGAGGTGTATGGAAAAAAAATGAGAGAGAGAGTTGTGTGCTGCTGTATGTAAGTAGAGAGAGATATGTGTAGTATTTTTTAATTAGGGGGTGAGTATAAAAAGTAGGAAAAAGATAGAGAGAGAGATTCTCTAGAAAAGTAAAGGGAGTGAAACCTAGGGATTAGGGCGGCGGCCACATTCCTAGGCATGGGTGTGTGTGGGTGGTCATGTAGGAAATGGAGGGATGATGTAGGATAATCAATGGTTAGGATTAAATATGGCTAGATTAGGTCATCTCTAGTATTTAAACAAGGTGGTGTACATTGAATATTTGAGTAGGTAGGCTAGGTGTTTAATATTTGTAGGAAAAAGAGTGTTGGTATTCATGAGGGGGGTAACATGAAGCTTGTGTTGGGTTCAGTTGAGCCGGGTCGGGTCAAAACAGACTTGGCAAAATTAATGATTTAATTTTAGATGTTTATGATCATGGATAAATAAGTAACATGCGGGGGCTCAATTTAATGGGACACAAGTATCATGTGGGTAGTAGGCTTAATGTGGGCCATGTTCATATTTTGGGTTGACAGGTTTGGGTCGAAAGGCTGTCCCTAATTCAAGTCGAAAATAATTTCGACTCCGTGGGATGAATTAAAATTGGGTCTCGTGTCAGGAAAGTTGTGCGAAAGCAAATGAAGCACAAAATGGTGTGTCAGAGTGGGACACAAAGCTCATGGGTGTAGGGCGTCTCGAGTAGATCACGCATGAGAAGTTGGTTCTGAGAAAATGACTAGTCTTGTACTCCTAAATTAAAAGTCACGGCAACATGCATATGATGATCAAAGATAAAGTGGAAAATTAATTAATAATTATTCAGCGATCAAATGGTCTAAATTGACCCGAAGTAGTACAAAGCAAAAAGAGTACAAGGAAACAAGTTTCAGTAGGACATGATATATCAAAATGAAGATAATCTTGTCTACTACAAACTCATGAAGAAAGCTTCTAGAGATTGGCATCTCCGATGCTCCAGAAGTCAAAGTCATGGAAAAGAGCATTAAATAAAATAATAATCAAATAACAATATTTATTACAAATAATTAATTTAGAAAATTGAAAAAAATAAACCCTAAATTCAGGGGGCTTACAAAGGTTGACCAGAGTTGATCAAGGGTTTGAATTTGACCTAGAAGGACCTAGAATCATTTAGAATGCATTATAGATTACTTTTATTTCATATTAGGCACTTTATAACCTGTGATTGCTCTAAATAGGACTCTGTGAAATATTTTATATTATCAAACTCTCTCTTTTTCTTTGTGTTTATCTTACAATTTCATGTACTTTATTCTATAGCATGCTTTATATTTCTATCATGATATGATCTGTGTGAGAGATATGTATTCATTTCTGTCCTGATTGGACCTGTTGATAAAATTTTATAGGTAACTTGGAGGATCACAGCTAGCCTAGAGGACACTAGTAGAGCTTGGAGTAGATGTCTAGAGTTTGGTTTATCTTATTTCTTGTTTGTCTTGGAGATGTATTTTATTTTAGATATTGAGATTTTGTGTCTGTTAAACACTTGACTTCTTTATTTCTGGTTATATCCCTCTTGTGGATGTTTATCTATTTTATTGTGCTGATTATCTACCTCTACTTTTGAGATTGAGATTGTATCCTTCTGAGATTATTCTCCATTTGGAGATTATATCATATAGTGTTAGTTGGGATTGTGACCTAGAATAGTGTTCTACTGTCGACACTACAATATAGGCTGGACATACCAACTTCTTGTACCCTTACACTGGGGGCGGGTCGTGACACGTTTTTATTGGTGGCCCATGCAGGTCGAGATTTGCATTTGTGCGATATCGTAGTAGCGCAACGACTTAGTTGTACTATTACGGGCCTGCTAAAGAGTATAGAAAGTAAAGTGTTAGAAAGAGAGGATACTCAATCACTGTTATAATTTCTTGAGAGATTCCTGGGACTACCTTTGAGAACCTCATTTTAACTTTGATTTAAAAAAATTTCCCTTGTTTTGATTCACCCTTACTCCTTGTTATTGAATTTGATTTTGATGGATTTATTGTTGAATTTTGAATCGTGATGTTAGTTGTGATTTTGGTTTTGTATATTAAGTATTATTTTTAGAATTAAGGTATAATCTGATAACATATTTGATAAGGACAGTAGGAAAGGTAAATGTCTACCTTATCTATGGAGTTTAGAATTTATTGCAGTCATATTGGCTAGCCTGACAAGGACATAGAGCCTGATTTTAGATATACTATTCTAGTTATGGAATTTAGATTCTCTTGCAGCCATACCGGTTGGCATGGTAAGAATTCTAGATAACATGATTATAGGGTGTATACCTTAGTTACGGACTCTATCGTTTATTGCAGCTATGCTTACTGGCGTGGCAAAATTTTGACAACATAATTTCAGGAAGACGTGTATGGTATCAGATTATATCTTAAATGGGTTCATTTCTTTTAAACATATGAGCAAGAACAGATTTTTCATTATTTTTTTTCTTACCGTTATTTCTATTTTCTCTTATCTTAATTAACTCTGTCCTAATTACATCAATCACCTATCTCATATCTACTACTGTCATCCACACTTTGAAATCTTGAATCTCCATATTTCTTTACTTTGGAAAGGATAAAGGAGTAACGTAAATCATCTAACTTGAAAAGGACTTAATTTGTTATCTTATGATAATCTTGGTAGAAATATAATATGATGGACCTTGATATAGGTTTGGGATAGAGATGCGACTGAGATTGAGGATGAAATCAAGAGATTTATATTATTAATTTAGAAACGATCACACTTAGAGAAATATTTTGGGTATGAATAATTCATAGGTGTATTTCAAAAACTAATGAGGATATTCGAGGTTAACTTAGTTTTGAGGACTTGGATAAATTTTGGTTATTGATTCTTGAGACGTTTTACTTTGAGGCTATGATGTTAAATTTAGGGATTTAGTAATGGAGAAGAGATTTTAACTGTATACGACGGCAATATGAAATTGAACAAGATATGGCAAGAAAATGGCTAAGAACAGAAAGAACACAAGGATTTTTTTTTTTGAGTTATAGAAAATATAGAGATTTTGAGAAATTTTTAAATTTAAGAAGAATAATAATTCAAGGTGTACGTTGAAGAAAATATGAAGGTTGACTTTAATGGAGAATAGGTTTTCATAAGGACTAGTGGTTTAAGATTTGAATAAACACGATGAGATACTTTGAACAAGTTTCAGGATTTCATAAAACTTGATTTAGAGGTTTCGGATCCAATTTAGGACAAGGTGGAAGAATTTGGATTTATGATGATTAAGTGGTTAGTGTTGATTCCTAATAAGAATGTTATGCTTCAAGAGTAATATTTTAGAATGTAGAAATTAAGCCTATGGTGATCATGACAAGGTCAAGTCTTAATGACGAAAGGATATAATTTTGATAGTAGTCATATAAAGGTTGATTTTTATATTGGGAGTTGTGAGATAAAAATATGATTGGCAAATGATGAGTAGATAAACTTGATAGTATCAGAGAGAGATGATTAACTTGACTTCCCTATGAAGTCTTGTTTCTTGTTTT
This sequence comes from Iris pallida, assembly GCA_029216955.1. Lineage (NCBI taxonomy): Eukaryota > Viridiplantae > Streptophyta > Magnoliopsida > Asparagales > Iridaceae > Iris > Iris pallida. The sequence continues at coordinate 5,529,636 of JANAVB010031813.1, forward strand.
CCATATCAAAAAGGAGAAATTTGACTTATTCTATATCTTGAATCATCCTTCAAAAGTTTTTAATATCATTGAATCCTAACTCCCTTGATCACGACCAATCGACTTTTGTCATCTTTTCTTGTCATATTAATATCTTGGGTCATACTCAATTGAATTAAATTTAAATGTGACCTGGATCTCCATCCTTAGATGCTCGTGCTCAGACTTTGATGACCATGTTCCCCATCTTGCCCAATTCTTGATTTACCCAAAAATTGATCAACTTAGATCGTGTCGAGACAAAATTTTCTTATATATATATATATATATATATATATATATATATATATATATATATATATATATATATTATATATATATCGTGATTGGATTTCAATGCTATTACCAATTGTGCTTTAAATTTCGATTTTGATCATCTTTGGAATAGTAATCCTATATAGTTAATTCTCAGTTGTTTTTTTTATAATTACCAGTTTTCATATAGGATAATAGATTGCCTTACAGTCTCGATGATTTATTGTTTTCCTTATCTTTTCCAGTATGGCACCCATGACCAGAGTCTGTCCCCAATGCATAGCTGCAGTTTCGGATGAGATCGAGATTGTGCTTCTCCCTTCCATTGCTCAGGAGGTGTTAGCAGCTTCACTAGAGGGTTTTCGTCCATCCCCTATCATTCAGGAGAGAGCTGCAGTTCCACCTGAGACCGAGAGCCTTCCTCTACCTCCCGGAGTGGTACCCCATACCATTCCTGATGGAGCTCAGATATTTGGACTTCTCCAGAATGTGTTGGAGATACAGAGAGTTCAGACTGAGATCATGAAAGAGCAGATTCATAGAATCCAACTGTTATGGGACTTTATGCATTTAAGAGGAGAGCCTAGTCCCAAGAGGGCGAGGAGCAGTATATACCCAGAGCCTCAGGAGTACCCAGGCTTTTAGCCTAGACCAGCCTATCCAGTTCAGATTTCTGTCCAGCAGAGGCCAGTTGAGCGAGTGCCTACCTGTGCCTTCTGTAAGAAGCTTGGGCACGTATGGAAGGACTGTAGGAAGAGACTAGGATTGTGCCTATTCTGTGGGTCAGCTGGACACATGATGCTGCACTGTCCTACTGCACATGCCTCTAGTCGAGGCCTATCTCCAGGAGAGAGTTCCAGCTACCAGACCTAGTAGAGGTGAGTTCTTGACCTATACCTTAGCATGTCTTTGATGATTACTGCACCCTACCATATTGTTTGTATGTTTTGATATCTTAGGACTGCTTTTGATCTAGTATGACTATAATGGCTAGATGAGACCTCAGACTGATATCTCCTGCCATAACCCTGTATGATATCTTTCCAACTGCATGATTTAGATAAATTTTCTTAAGACTATGATTGTTGGGGGTTTGACCTAGAAGGAGTACAACCACTTTAATTTCGAGGACGAAATTATTTTAAGGAGGGTATATTTGTAACCACCACTTTTTAAAATAAGAGTATTTTAGTAATTGTGTGATATATTTGAATTTTGAATTTTTATTATTATTAAATTGATTGGTCTTTTAATTTTGAGTAGTGCTTTTGGTAGTAGCAATGGATTAATCTCAGTTAACCTTGATTAGAAGACTAACCATGTGATTAGAGACTTATTTGGCTAATAAGATTTTAATTTGGAGCATTAGTCCTAATTAGGAAACAAATTGACTTATTTTTAGGCTATTTTAATACATAGCTTTTTTGGCCTTTTTACTAATGGGCTTCCTTTGGACTTTAGTTGCATTGTGGCCCATCTTAAACCCTAAACTAACCCTAGAATCACTCCTTGGCCGCCCAAATAGCAGCCCCACTCTTTATGTGCATATGTTAGTAGCCACATATTTGCAAAAACCCTAGAAATTGCCATCTCTTCCAAAATCCTAAATTTCTCAATTCTCATCCAAATCGGACCAAACGAAGTGCGTTGAGATCCTTGGGAGGAGAGAAACTTGCTGGAGACTTGCTAGCAAGGAATCGAAGGCTTTGGACCGGAGGAAATCGACGTCGATGCATTTGGAGGCTCGTCATTGAGATATTGACTCTCAATAGGTAAACCCCTCTAGACACTTGGAAATTCTAATTTTTCTTTATAGATGCATCCATCTAGGTACCCCGGACCTGCACATGTAGTTTGGTAGGATTTCGTATACGTTTGAGAGGCGTATCGGATACGTGTCGGTGTATTGGAACAAGTGTTCGACGAAATGCCTTTTGGAATAGAAAGTTCTTATTTGATTCTGTTTTCATGAAGTTGTTGCTGTTTATATTTGAAATAACTTTCATGAAGACGGATCTCGATTTGACACATTTTTGGTGTCCAAATCGGATACGGACACGCGTGTACGAGGCCCATGCACAGCCTTGTGTATGCCCTGCTCCTCGGGTGCCATAACTCGACCAATACGACACGGTTTCACGTGAAAATTGATGGACACATGGGGGCAACCTATGCCCACGTGTCCTTAAAATTTTATGATATTTCGTGGAGCGTGCACGGAGAAATCGAGGCCGCACGTGTAGAAGCATGGAAAAGAATAAAGAAAGGCCTATGCGGCTCCGACAGAAAGATCCCCATGCGGTTCAAGATCCCCATGCGACTCAGAAGTCCATGCGGCTCAGGAGTCCATGCGGCTCAAGGGTCCATGCGGCTCGGATAGTTCAATGTGGTCCAAAAAGAAGCCACGTGGCCTTCAACAGTTTTTCTCTACATTCTGCTGTATTTAATGCCCTGACGGCTACTCTGACAAATGACAGCTATGACAGTTCTGACACAAAAACGTAATAATGACTCTGACATGATGGCGTGTTCCTAGGGAAGAGGAGAAAATCTTCTTACAGCTGGCAAGATCCACCAAGTCCCGAGGTTACTTCATGCGGCTGCCGCATTTATGCGGCCATCCAATTTATGCGGCTGCATCCTTCATGCGGCTGCCCATCTGCATGCGGCTGCCCATCTGCATACGGCTGCCTATCCCCATGTGGCTGCCCATCTACATATGGCTGTCCATCTGTATGCGGCTGCCCATCTGCATGCGGCTGCCTATCCCCATGCGGCTGCCCATCCCCATATAGCTGCCCATCCTCATAACAGCCGCCCATCCTCATGTGGCTGCATGCTTCATGCGGCTGAGAGGACCACCTATATGCGGCTCTGCCAGGACGGTCCAGTTGAGACACGTGGCGCTCTTCGCGACAATTGAGACATGTGGCAGTCTTATCTTTCCTGGAATTATGGGTGCTAATAAATCCTAACAAAATTAGATTTGTTGCGATTGTTATAATTGCCCAGATCAAATAAAATCAAGCAAATTAGACACGTGGCAGGTATCACAAATCACGAATATTCATGGCAATCAACATTTATTGCCCACAGAGATTTGATGCAATCACATTAATTGCTCAAATTTACTATATTCAAGATGAACGGCCAAGATTGATAACTTTTAAGCGGCCGACTTTTCAAAATGGGTAATCATTGCAAACCCTAATGATCACCCCCCACTCCTATAAATAGCAAGGTGCTATTCTCTTGCAAAAAACAGAGACAGACGCATACAGAGAGAGATACGCAGAGGAGCACATACAGAGAGAAAAAGGAGAGAATTTCTTCGTCAGAGCCAAGGCTACGTCCGATCATCCAAGGAGTAAGACAGAGCTGCCGTCGCTTTCCCGAGCCTCTATCGTCACCCCCCAGAATCAAAAATAAACAATCGTACTTAGATTGCTGTACCTAGGTTTTCGTCCCTAGGCTTTCTTTGTACGAGCGAGTTTGTATTATGAGTCTAAGTTCAGTCCTCCTATATAAATTGTTCTGTACTTTTACAATCAATGGCAAACACGATGGCGACTCTGCTGGGGACAAACTTCTCCACGGCTGAGAAGTTGGTGACGCAATCGGATGCAGCCAAACTTGGGTCCACACAACAGAAGATGGTCGTCCGCTTCGACCAATAGGCATTTAAAGAAATGCTCTCCGACGGGAGCGCTGACCCGGTCCAGAAGTGAACCCGCACAAAGAAGGCTCGCAGGGAGTGGACGGAGTACTCTCTACTGCCCAAGACGGCGAAGGCAACTCTCATGCGGCCCCACTTCAAGCCATAGAGGACTCTGCTGTCCCCAAGTCTGGCAGAGGAAAGCACTACGATGCTGGACTTGCAGGGGCAAAGAGTGATTCTATGTGCTCCAGGAAGAAGTCGAACAAAGGCACTAGCCGCAGGCTGAACATTCATGTGGCCAAGATTGCCAGCCACATGCATGATGTCCATGCGGCCGAAACTGCCAGCCAGATGCAGAATACCCATGCGGCCAAGATTTCCAGTCGTATGGAGAAGACTTATGCGACCGAGACTTCCAGCCGCATGAAGAAAGCCCATGCGGCTACGATTACCAGCCGCATGAAGACTGTTGATTCCAGCCGCATGCTGTCTGTTCCACACGACTCAGGCTCAGTCTTCGATCGTCTCTCCTATGGTCCTGATCTCTCATGCTCCCGAGAAAATATGTCTGACTCTCTGCAGCACCAATTAGACTCTTCCTACTATGTGCCCTCACGTACTAGAGTGAAGAAGTCTAAGACAGCGCGAGCTTGGCTAGCTCAGTCCGCTGTCCCGACCTCTGACCATCCGAGCGCTCCACATACTGTTATGTAGGCCTCTGATGGAAAGTTGTACCGAACCACTCGAGTCCAGCCCCCGGCGGCAAACGGACAAAGTGGTTTCCAAAAGTCTCCCAAAACCCAGGGAGCAAACGTGGTCGTTCCAGACCCATCTGACTTGCGTGAGGTTATCCTCCACAAGCGTAAGGAAAGAGAAGAGGCCTCGGTGTACAAAGAGTCCTCCTACGGACGTCACTGCACCCAAGTCATCGTCAACTGCTGTTGCAACAACGCGACGGTACGAGAAGACCGGCAGTCCGTCTTCCAAAGATTACAACAGCCGAGCTCAGGGGATGAGGCGCCTCCCGTTGTCTCCTACAACTCTACTCAGAAAATCCCCGCCGATGGGAGAGGGAAGAAGATAAACGTTTCCAGCCCGAAGATTTCAACCACTATGACTAGGAAACTGTCGTCTAAACGGTTGTCCCCCACCAGAGTTTTCTAAGGTACCCGTTCAAAGACGAAATCTGCTAAGTAGGAGATTCATCATCCACATCACTGGGGGTCGCTGGAACTGTGGGTAGCACTCCTCCGACCATCCACGACAATCCGATGTTCTAAGGAGACGAGCCCGGGGAAACAACTCTTCCATCAGATACAGCAGGTGCCGACGTCTCCGAGGACGTCCATGACTCTCAAAATAAAGCAAGCTCTGAAGCTGGGGGTACTATCCCTTCTGAATCCGAATCAGAGGAGAACATTCCCACATACCCCGATGACTTCTCTGTACAAGGATATGATTCAGAGGGTACGTCATCCACCGTCCCTTCCATCTCTATTCGCGTAAGGACGGCATTCGTGACAAGCAACGATCAAGATGGCCCCAGTGATCACCAACGCATCGACACTCTGGAGGCCATACTGCGCACTTTGGTCAAATCGGTGGACGAGATCAAAGCAGCTCTCCCTACTCTGCAAGGAGGGACGCCTGGCCAAACAAACTTGGGTCCCACGGTCAATGCAGACTCGAACTCAGCGGCACCAAACCCGGGCAATAATCCTCCTGAAATGTCAGCTCCCACCGCTGTGGATGAGGCCAGGGAAGCAAGAAGAGAGGTCCAGGAGCTCCGAGCCATGTTTTACGCTCGAGAAGCCTCTCAAAACCTTAGAATACGGCAACCATATCCTGCTGCATGGAGGGATGTCCCTTTCCCACCAAGATATAAGCCGTTCAACATTAATCTCTATGATGGAAAGACCTCTGCAAGTCGGTACATCACTTACTTCGAGGTCACCACCGACCATCTGCCCTATGATAATGCCATCCTTATACGATTATTCATCGGGGCATTGGAAGGGGTCGCCTTCGACTGGTACCGTAACCTACCAGACAACTGCATCCACTCCTTCGCCAGCTTCAAGCGCATATTCTTGGAGAGATTCTACGAAGTAGGACAAGACGTCATAATGTCCACCCTCATGGACGTCGTTCAAGGGAATAAAGAGCTGACAAGGAACTATATTAAGCGATTTCGCCAAACCGTAATGAAGTTGCCGTCGGGTAATCCGGATTCCTCCTTGATTGAAATTTGCCAAAAGAGACTTCTTCCAACAATCAGCCTCTGGATGGGTGAAAGTCAATTCAAGGACTGGAAGACGTTCATCATCAGTGCCACTAGCGCCGAAGATAGGTTGAAGAAGGCTCGCCAACTGGGATTGCACATCTCGGAAGGAGAGGACAAGGGCAAGCACCCTAATACCAACAACAACAATGGTGGTAACTCCTCCAACAATTGGGATAACAAGGGCAAGCAGGCTATAGTGGCCGATACAGCCCAGAAACCTGAGTCAAAACCGGCAGACAAGGAATGGCCGTAAATGACCTACTCCTTCGAAGACGGCCATGTCAAGCCCATCTTGGACATGCTTATACAAGGAGATAGAATTCAGCTCCCTCCACCAAGATGGGAACCTCGGCCGACAGAAATGGAGATCCCAAAGTACTGCCATTACCACCGCTACGTCTACCATGCTACACACGACTGCTACCAACTGAAACGATACATCCAACATCTCATCGATTCGAAGGCTCTGGCCATTGATTTCGAGGAGGTAACCGTGGCAGCCAACATGGTGTCCGTACAGTTTGGCAGCTTTCCTCTGACAGAGACTCAAGACGGCGTGGTACCCATCCCTCGGGCGATAATGGAGATTGCTAATCTTCTACCTCCTCGAGATCAAGCTACTGGTCTGGTACCCCTCACCACGTCACGGGGGGAGGTCATGTTGGTCCATCCAGACTTGGTACCTGAAGTGACTCAGTCCGCACCACTCCCCATTGGCAAGAAGGAGAGTAGAAAGGTCAGATCCTGCCGCACAATTTCGGCAGATATCGAAGAAGCTACAGCTGTCGTCACTCGGTCTGGTGCTCAATCCCAATCTACACCAGATAACTCGACTGAAGAACATCAGCCGGCTACTGCTGACGCTTTGGGACCTTCTCAACCTCCAACGACCGACAAGCCTAGGTCGAAGGAGACTCGCTTTGATAAATCTCTCCGAAAATAAGCATCTTATGGGCTAGAGAGGTCCTACAACTTTGACATCTTGGCACAATTGGCCAATACACCAGCCAAATTGTCATTATACGAGCTCCTGAAACTCTCCAAGGATGTTCGCACGGCTTTGAGCGATGCACTCCAGAATGCCGACGTATATCTGGCTCAGGTCAACCTCACGGGAGAGAGCCCGCCTGCAAATCTCTAAGACAGCACTTGCACAAGAGCGATGCCCAATATTGTCTTCACGTCGCAGGATATGCTCAACAAAACCAATCTACACGATCGTCCGTTATACTACACTGGATACATCGGTGACGTAAAGGTGGATCGGATGCACATTGATCCCGGTTCTTCCATAAGCATCATTCCGAAGGGTCTGTTACATCATCTCCACATTCCTATGCATCGTCTGACGCCAATAAGCACCGCCATCAGCGGTTTCAAATCGGACAGGAGCTACCCGATTGGAAAGATTCGCTTGAAGTACCAAATTGGCGATCTGCAGTCAGAAGTGACCTGTTACATCATAGATGCAGACATTTCCTACAATATCCTCCTGGGGCGCCCTTGGATACACGATTACATGATTGTGCCTTCCACGCTACACCAGTGTTTTAAGTATGTCGACAAACACAGCTTCGTGAGGAACAACATCCGGACAGGGTCGCCAACATAGTACCGGTCCTCAAGAAGAATAGGAAGATTCGAATCTGCATCGACTTCCGCAATCTGAACGAGGCGTGTCCCAAAGATGAGTTCCCCCTCCCTATCACAGACATCATGATTGACAACACCTGCGGCTTCGAACGTATGTCGTTCATGGATGGCTTCTCGGGGTACAACCAAATTAAGATGTCTCCCGACGACGAAAAGCATACATCATTCCGAACACCAATAGGCACGTTCTGCTACACAGTCATGCCTTTCGGTTTAAAGAACGCTGGCACCACCTATCAGAGAGCTATGAGCATCATCTTTAGAGACCACTTGTGCAAAACAGTGGAATACTATATTGACGACATCGCCGTCAAAAGCTGCTCTAAGGAAGATCATCTGCATGATCTAAGGACAGTGTTCGACCTGATACGAGCGTACAATTTGAAAGAGAACCCCACAAATCCTTCTTGGGTGTATCCAGCGGGAAGTTCTTGGGTTTCATCATCACCTCCCAGGGTATCTACGTAGACCCTGAAAAGACGAAGGCAATCATGGAGATGACTCCCCCGAAAAATCTCCGAGAACTCCGAGGCCTTCAAGGGAGGTTAGCTTACATCAGGAGGTTCATTTCCAACCTCTTCGGGCGATCTTAGCCATTCACCCATCTCATGAAGAAGGGCATCTCATTCATATGGGATGAAGAATGCCAGTGTGCCTTCGACAGCATCAAAGAATATTTGTCGAACCCTCCAGTCCTGGTGGCCCCGGTTGCTGGAAAACTATTTCTGCTCTATGTACGAGCAATAGAGCATTCCCTCGGCGCTCTGCTAGCACAAAACAACAATGTAGGCCATGAGCAAGCTATATATTATCTCAGCTGAATGATGATCGGGCCAGAGCACCGATATACCGCCGTGGAGAAGGAATGCCTCGCCCTGGTGTTCGCCATTCAAAAGACGCGACACTATGTCATGGGACAAACCATACATGTGATATCACGAGTCAACCCCCTCAGGGTCCTCATGACTAAACCAGGGGCACTCAGCTCTCGCCTCGCTACATGGGCAATATTACTGTCCCCCTACCATATGATCTTCGTTCCGCAAAAGGCTGTTAAAGGTCAAGCTCTGGCAGACTTTTTAGCAGCCCACCCAGGCTCGGAGTCGGCTAGAATATACGAAGAAATACCAGATGAGATCGCCGACTCGCATACGACCTCTCACGATGATATATGGCGAATGTTCTTCGATGGTGCTTCAAGGACCGGACCCAAGGGCAACATCGTCGTCGGAGTCGGGGTGGTGCTGATTTCTCCTTCCGGACTGGTGATCATTCGCGCTTACTCCCTCACAGAACCTTGCTCTAACAATGTGGCCGAGTACAATACTTTAGTCATTGGCCTCTAACTTGCAAGAGAGCTGGGGGTAGAATATCTTGAAGCATACGGCGATTCACAGTTAATCGTCAATCAGATCCGGCATTCATACGAAGTCCGTCATGAAGATATGATCCCCTATCACCAAATAGCGATCAACATCATCTCGTCATTTGAAGGGTTCTTTATCGAACACGTCCCCAGACTATAAAATATCGAAGCCGATGCCCTAGCAGGCCTTGCTGCTTCCCTAGCAGTGCCGAACCATATTCATCATTTGGTGGACGTGATAGGCCATGAACTGGTCTGTCCCAAGAACAATATTCAATTCGTGGTGAGTTATTCCGCTCAGACGATCGACGAAGTACCAGACTGGAGACAACCATTCATAGAATTCGTAGTCTACGACATCCTGCCCGAGAACCCAAAGGAAGCCACCTCTATCATAAGGCGTTCTCTCTGATTCTTCTACGATACAGAGACAAAAATGCTGTAACGCCGATCCTACGATGGATTATTGCTTCGATGTCTGTCAAACACAGAAGCCAAAGAAGCCGTACGCGAAGCTCATGACGGTATCCGCGGGGCACATCAGCCTGGCCCAAAATTGTAAGATCGTCTTCGCCGAATGGGCTACTACTGGCCCACGATGGTAGCAGATGCGATAGACTATACAAGAAAGTGCAAAGCCTGCCAAGTCCTCATCTACCAGCCATCCGAATTTTTACATCCGACAGTGGCGTCCTGGCCATTCGAAGCATAGAGAATGGATATCATCGGTCCGATCACTCCACCTTCGTCCCGAGGACATCGCTTCATACTCGCCATCACAGATTACTTCTCCAAATGGGCGGAAGCTGTTCCGCTTGCAGAAGTAAAGACTTCAAACGTGATCAGCTTCCTCAAACATCACGTCATCTATCGCTTTGGACTGCCCCGAAGGATCATCCATGATAATGGTCCACAGTTTATAAGCCATGCCTTCTATCGGTTCTGCGACAAGCACCGTATCCAGAATATTGCTTCAACACCATACAACCCAGCGGCTAATGGTCTGGCTAAAGCATTCAACAAAACCATCATCAAGTTACTCAAAAAGTTTGTATCGTCCAACAAACATGACTGGAACGAGAAGCTTGGTGAATGCTTATGGGCGTACTGTACTACAGTCCGAACGGCCACTGGGAACACACTATTCTCCCTGGTGTAGGGAGTGAGGCAGTTCTCCTATTGGAGACTCAAATACCCTCGCTCTGCGTCGCTCTCACTTACCAATTGACGATGGACCATAACTACCGTCGCCGGCTACAAGTGTTGTAGGCCTTAGATGAAAAGCGCCTATTGGCTCAGCAACGAATCGAGCTATACCAAGCACGCATCTCCGGAGCCTTCAATAAGAAGGTTAAAATTAGAACATTCCAAGTGGGCGATCTCGTTCGGACAGTTCGTAGGCCGATGGTATAACTCACAAAAACCGTCGACAAATTCCAGCCAAAGTGGGAAGGTCTATTTATCATTGAGGCTGTATTCTCCAACGGTGCTTACCGCCTCGCAAAACAAAACGGAGACTTGCTCATGTTGCCCGTCAACAGCAAGTTCCTGAAGAAATATTATGTCTAAACGACATTCTCTAAATCCCAGATTATTGAGTTATGTACCCGCCGGTACAGCTGAACTCACATTCACAAAATCCTAGATTATTGAGTTATGTACCCTTCGGTACCGCTGAACTCATATTCTCCCCCCAAATATCCCAGATTGCTGAGTTATGTACCCGCAGGTGCCTCTAAACTTATATTTCGGTCACTCTTTTAGGTACTAAGTCATGTATGACCATACCTCTGAACTTATTCTTCTGAAAGAGCTCCTCCCTTATGATCTACTACCCGCACTCTCAGTGAACAAAAAGGGTAACAGATCCACAAAATTTCTAAAACGACCACGTCGATGTTACCTCTGAGTCGTCTCACTTTTGCCAAAAATAAATCACCCCTCTGTATAGAACTTCCATGTCCTCATTACCTCTGAGTCATTCTATGTACCCCTTCATGGAGCCCACCCCTACCACGTCCTCATTACCTCTGAGTAGGAAGGCTCCATCGAAGAAACTCTTATGCTTGCCATGTCCTCATTACCTCTGAGTAAGTATGCTGGTTCCCTTTCGACTTATTATCTGTACCTAAAACTGGAGTACGCCAAGGATAATAGGTCCACAAATGTCCTCTGTTGACCATAAATATCCTCCTCTGAGTCCACTCCTGCCACGTCCTCATTACCTCTGAGTAGGAAGACTCCGCGGTAAAACCCCCATACTTGCCATGTCCTCATTACCTCTGAGTAAGTATATTGGTTTTCTCTTACCTTATTATCCGTATCCTGAACCGGGGTACGCCAGGGATAATAGGCCCACAAATGTCCTCTGCTGACTACAAATGCTGTACTAAGTTTCCTAGTACATGCACATCATTTCTCATTATGCCCCGGGAGCCCAGCTGCTCCATGGCATTCTTTCTCCCGATACCAGGAACGTCCATGACCACCTTACCGTAGAATTGTTCTAGGTATATATCCCTCTCAAACTTGTTATCCGTACCTAAAACCAAGGTATGTCCAGGGTAACAGGTCCACAAATAGTCCTCCAGTGGGACAAAAACGTCACAAACACAACAAGTACAAGAAATGAATGATGAGTCGAAACATGCTCATTTATTCAGAATCCAAGGTACTACATTATCTGGGACTATGTCTCTATAACAAGATGGAAAAAGAAAAAAAAGAACATGAACATAAAAAAACAAAAGAGCCGACTATGGCTCGACGGTACATAATTCCAAGAGACGGCTCCTCAGCAAGGCAATCCCCCGTTCGAACCGCTGCTTGGCTCGGCGCTCGGCCTCCTGAGACAACTGCTCCGCATTATCCAAGTGCACGTGAGCCCACCAGCCATCCTCAAGCTTCTTTAGAGCGAGCTCCAGGCCAGCAGAAGCTCGAGTAACTTTGTCGGCCTCCTGGATGATCATCCCCTTTTCCGTACGGGCAGCTTCGAGTTCAGACTCTAAGAAAGCCAGCTTCCTCTGAAGCTCGAGGATCTGCTCCCGGGTGTCAATTACCCCACGGGAGGCAGTTGCTTCCCGAGCCGTGCAATCTTCACTCTCGCGGCTCAATTGATCATATAGCTGAGACAGATCGCGGAGATCCTTCAGTATGACCGGCTTGACCGTATTCCGAGCGACCCTTACCTTGTTCACGGCAGTTATGAGGAAACCGCGCTCTTGATCTATCGCAGCAGATAAATTAGCTTGCCGCAGCACCTGAAACTGGGCCACCAGCTGATCAGCCTCTAGTAATTTCGGCTCCAGAAGCGCGACTATCCCTGCTCCACCGGGAAGAGTCTTAAGAATGTCAATTTGGCCTTGGGCGCATTGTCGGGCGAAGGCGAAAGGGGTCCCCCGTTCCACGACAGCCTCGACCCCTCTCTTCAAGTGGCAGTAGAAACTGTCAACCACGTCCTGTGACGCTTCATCTAGAACTTCCGTAGAAGACGGCGTCAAAGGAAGTGTGGCTGGCAGTGTCGAAGGAGGCACGCTAGAACTTGCCACCCCTGCCACCAAGAAAACAAATTTCGAGCGAAAAGACGCATGGATAGTGGCTAACTCCTCCTCCGCGGCCCGCAGAACCTAGATACTCGGCAAGGCAGAAAGGTCGACCCTCGGAACCACTTGATTAGAGGATGTCACGACCCACACCCTAGAGTAAGGGCACGAAACGTGGGTACGTCCAGCCTACGCCGCAGTGTCGGCGGTAGAACGCTGTCCTAGGTCACAACATCTAACAGTTGAAGGTAATAACAGTTATACTTTCTGAATGGGGGTGACATAACAGAATATATCTCAATCACAACTAAGGTAGAACAGGATAAAGATATATAGAATGATAGACAATATCCAGAACAGAATAAACCACAGAGATACATCCAGAATTCTAAGTGTCTAAAATAAGTACATATCCCAAATCTCAGAATCTATATACAGTGATCCATAAAAGTAAAGACATCCTAATCTAAGGGGGTGTCATCTACAGCTAGTGGATCCTGCTGCTGGTCCAAGTCCAAACACTCATCTAGTGTAGCACCGTAGTAGGTAGGGCAGAACGCCTCAGCCTCGTCCTCTGTAAAATTTTCAACAGGTCCAGTCAGGACAGGAGCGAGCACAGTACATCTCAACAAATTATAGCAGGTCAGGATATATAATCATGCTATAGAGTAAGATACAAGAAACTGAAAAAAATAATATGATAAACAGGAAGACTGTAAATAAATAGCTACAGTATATAGAGAACTAACAGTGTCTAGTGATTCAGAGCACAAGATGGTTATATAGACGGCACGATGTTGTACACGAGTAATCTACAGAGGTTGTACACGAGTAATCTACTGGATTGAATACATAACCACTTCTACTCCCCCGCCCCAATCAATACACAAGGATCCAGTTAAGTTATGTTATTGTACACGAAGGTCATGTAAATACATGATTATACACGATTTCATACGTTTCGTACACGAATGTCACAAATACAAGGAGTACACGATGTTCACGATAAAGTACACGAACACGAATACCCGATGTATCCGCTAAGGGGATAACATCGCATAACAAGATCCATATAGTACTAATCCGTGTTTCCAACGTGTCAGCATCATGTAAAGTAATCTAAAGCAGGAAATATGCTCCTAATGTAGGATATGAAATGATCAGAGAATGTACTCGCCTGTATCCTGAGAATCTGAAGGATATATATTGTCCGAGGAGTGGTGTCTATCTCCTATAGAACAGTACAAGTCACTATGAGTCTACAATGATAATAAGATGCAAATCAATATATTCTACATGAATCTAGGTCAATCTAGACCAAAGTCAACTCTTGGTCAACTCTGGTCAACCCTAGAAGTCAAACTAGGTCAACCAAGTCAAACCTAAGTCAAACAAGTCTAAACTAGTCTAACTAGTCTATTCTAGGTCTAACAAGACTAAACAAGTTTAATCTAGACTCACTAGGCAATACCATGCCCTAACCAAACTATAAATCACCTACACAAGTCAATATCTATATCCAAAATAATACACATATTGCCATACTACACAATCTAATATAGGATACACATATTAACATATAGGTTCCTATGTGTATAGCACACATACATGTATATCTAATATATATATTTAGTACACACACATTACATATATAGGATACATATATTTACATCTCAAAATATATATACCTGTGTATAGAGAAAGGAAGGACACATATGCTCATGTGTCAAGTGTGTATGTATGTGAATGTGGGTGAGGATAAACCTAGAAACAGTGTGCACAGGCATATGAAATCAGTAAAGGAAAACAGTGGCACACATTATGAAAAATTAGTGTGCATTAGAAAAACTGTGATATGATAACTTGTGGGTGTGTGTGTGATAGTGAGACATGAAAACAGTGTGACAGTGAAGGCATGGAGTAGAGGGTATGTGTGAAGTGTCAAGAGGGTATGATAACTTGTGTGTGTGTGTTAGGCATAGACACTTGGGTGTGTGTTAGACATCCTGAAACAGTGGACTGCATTTGTGATCCTGAAATCAGGAAATGGAACCAAATCCTATTGCAAAACAGTGTAAGGAATGGAAATTCAGTTCAGCCTTTAGAGACTTCATTCCCAGTTTAATTAGGAACATTCAATACAGATTTTTACAGGAATCAGTGAATGAAATACCATCCATTCTAATCTTAGGAAATAGGGAAACAAACAGTATGAAAAGAAATCAATTCCAGTTAAATAACAAAACCAATCTATAACCCACATGACAGTCCTAAAACTAAATCCCAGATTTGGAACCCATTTCAGTTAAAGGAAAGAAGTAATCTCAGTTAAAGGAAAACCCTTTCCATACTCATTTCAATTTCAGTTTAGTAAAATGAATCTCAGGTTCAGTTACATGAACTTAAATCAAACCAACATATCATTCAATACAAGGATCAGCCAATCTCAGGTATTAGCTAAGTTAATATTGAAACAAAAACAGTTTTATGTCATTCACCAACACATATACCCAATTTCTCATTAACACACCAAAAATCAATTTCAAATTGAAATACTTCTTTACTATATACTAACAATCATGTAGGAGGAATTTAATCAGTGAAAAACATAATTAAACAGGGATTTAATAGTTAGGAAAATACTGAAGAAACCCGTATCAGAAATGTATCAGTGAAGAACACCATTTAACCCATGTTCGAATCCAAATTCACATCAAAACCTAAACTAACCTGTAAACCTAATCTAACATAGATTATACATGATATATAGGATCTAATTAGCAATTTAAAGCATAATCTAAACATTTAAAATCGAATTGAAAACAGAGAAACAATCCAGTGCACTGAACCGCACAGTACACGTGTAATATCGTGTCCGACACGACACAAGGGCTCGTGACACTTGACACACATGATGTCAGTGGTCGCCCCCTAGGTCTATGTCAAATATCATGTGTCGATGTGGCGTGTCCAGCTCGAAATCAGACCCGAATAGCAGGACAAGCAACCCGCCCGTGCACGCGCGCGCATGTCAACGTGTTCCCGTATCGTGGTGACTCGACACGACACGAAAACCATACCAAGACACTGGAAATCCATAAGTAATGTAAAAACCTAATTTCCTATTTATTTACATTCCTAAAAATCAATCGAAATACCCATTGGGACATTTCATCAAACACTTGCACCATAGGACTGATACGTGTCCAAATGAGACACGAATCGGACACGAAATCTAGGTATAGCTAGTCCTATAGTTAGGTTAGACCTAGGGCTTCCTAGATATGCAATAAAATCAGCATTCTATGGTGTAGAATAGAATTTACCTATATGTGTCAAAATCCTCAATAAAACTCCAAAGAGGGGCGTTCCTCTTGATAGCCAAACTTCTCCCAATTATCCAAACTCTGAAATTACTCAATAACAACAACAAGAAGAATAAAATTAGAACCTATTGCAATTGGTTTGGGAGAAAAAGGAGTTAAATAAGAATTTCTATGGATTAAGGAAGATGGAGACTCACCTCTTTCCAAACTTGCAAATAATTCCTAATGGAGGCTAGCCCTAATTTCTAGGAGGGATTAAATAGAGGGGAATGACCTATGGTGGCCGGCCACGGGCTGGAATAGGCTAGGGTTTGGGTTCCAATAGTGATCTATGGGCTTCCATGGGCCAAAATCACTAATCATGACTTGTGAAATCACAAGCCATTTTCTATTCCAATAAATTCCTAATTTCCCCAAATTAAATCTAATTGGTTAATTATCACTAATTTAGGTCAAGCTAAGGTTTCTTAACCTAACCAAATAGTTATGACCTAGGTTAGCCTCTAGGACAGCCTCCTAAGTCAACATTAGTCAAAGTCAACTATAGCACCAAAATCAATTATACTAAAAATCACTAAAAATCACATCAATTCTAATAAATCTAAATAATACATAATAATTCCAAATAATTCTCAAAATTATAAAAAATAACCAAAATACCCTCAAGCTAGAAATGTGGTAGCGACAGAGGAGGACGCAGGGACCATCGCTCCCTGTCTCGGCTGTGCCGCCACCTGACCGTCCGAACTCGATTCAGCGGAAGGCCCTTCAATATAAGTCAGAAGAGGAGGGGGCACGCGCCCCTCCACCAGATCTCTACTGGCAGAGCCTACCTCAACAATGTCCGTTATCGGCACTGAAGGGACAGGACCTGTATGTCCAGAGTAACCATCAATCAGTCTAACCCGAAGGATGTGATGATATAGCAGATAGGCCTCCTCACAAGTTAAGATTTAGCTTATCTTACCAGAGGAGGAGTGTGGAGGCTGCGGTTCATTCACAGCCGCCGTAGTCCCCTCACCAGCAACCTCTAAGTCAAATTCAGCTGGTTCTTCTGCCCCAGCCACCCCGAAAAGGGATACTACTGGTTCAGCGTCACCCTGCTGAAATTCAACAGTCTCAAGGACAGGTTCAGTAGAGCCTTCGTCACCCTGGGTTGAGTCCTCAGCAACGTGGGAGTCCTCGGCCGCCTCCGGAAGAACCCTAGCAGAAATAATCGTGGTACACACGTCACTGACCAAAGTGGTCGGGGCTGGATCAACTTCAGCGGCCGGTTCTCGAGAATCCGACTCCTCTGACGCCTGCGAGAGGAAAGGAAAATAATTAAAGTCAAAGTTCAGGTGAAAAGGAAGAACTGAATAAAGATGGTAGTAACTCGATTTACCTCCGAAGCGGGGTCGACGTCCTTGCTTCTCTCCTTTATAGTAAGCTTGCGACGTCTCGTCGCAGCCCATTTCCGGGAGTAAGGAATACCGCCAACAGGGGAGATTTGCCTGCTACGTTTCCGTACAGGACCAGTTACAACAGATGGCTGATCCACCACCATCTCATTTGGCACAACAGGTGGCTGGTCTACCATCATCTCATCTGACATAACAGGCGGCTGATCCGTCTCAACATTTTCTACCGGAAGGGAAGAGTTATCTGCATCATGCTCATTATTCTCTTCGTCCGCAGTGGTGGACTCCGAGTCAGGCACGGGAACTGCGTTCGCCCTCTGCTTCCTCGTCCTCGACCCCTGAGGCTTCTCCGCCAGGCCAGTACCTGCGATGAAACTGATCCTCGGGTCAAAATTAACGGAAGGCTTATTCACCGTTACATGGTATAGGGCCGCCATATACAGAATTTCTACTGGCACCTCTTCATTAGGGACAGAGAAGGTGGTTCGAGTATGAACCGCGTCATAATAATGCCATGCCCTGATACCATCCAGAACGCTACCTTCAAAGCCCAGACAAGGGCTGGGACTGTCAAAAGATAGCTGGCTGTACCCGAACTGGCGGAAGAACCTACTAGGCAAATAGGGCTCCAGGTAGACGTTGTTGCGGTGACGATATACTAAGTGTGCTGGACGGATATTGCGTAGCCAACAGAGTAGTCTCTCGGGCAAGAGAAGAGGAGGTTCAGTACCATCAACATGACCTCTCCTCACGTCTTCAGCGGTAAAAGGAGGAACAGACACAAAAAAGTCGTATCCGTCCACTCTCGCCAGCGCCCTTCGACGAGCTGGCATGGTGCTGTACTCCCAGGGCTGATGACAGAATCAGAAAATAAAAGCATTATCAGCCGTGACACCATCCTCTGGGCCAGGCCTCATCAAAGACCGGCAGTGCATTAACAGCCACCCCATTAGATAATGGTACGGCAGTTCTACGTGCTCAAAATTCATCGCCGTATCACGGGCGATAACCTTGGACGAAAAGGTGCGAAGGCCGTGGTGTATGCTGCACACCATAGCCGAAAGAAGGGCTAGTCTGACCCCAAAAATGAGTTTTACAACAGGAAGGATGAAGTGGCGACTAAGCCTCTCAATGGAGCCCGTCCCTCCTGAGACTACGCAGTTCCGTAGCCATACCATCAGAAATCCTGCAAGAACCGTCTTCTCCGACAGCTGCTGAGTACAATGATAAAAATAACTAAAGGTGTCGGATCGACCCCCAAATGTGTCGCTCGTAGACCCCGATCTCTTGGCGGTCGACACTAGGGTTTGTACCTCTTTATAGGTTTGAGGATCTCGAGAAGAAACCCGGCCTGAGGCACCCAACATGAAAAGGTATGAGACCCAGGTCGTGGTGTGAGGAATCGTTCCTTCTGAGCTACCATCCTTCTTGATGGCCGTTTGGTGGCAAGTACTATGGTGACATATCAATTCCCGATATACGGCAACAAAACCCGAGAACTTCTGATCTAAACCCTCGAGCTCTTCACTCGTAGGAGTGTATACTTCAAAGACTTCTGTGCCCCAGGGCAACTTAGGGATAACATGCATCTCGTGAAGAGTAAGCCCTAACTCCCCGGCAGGTGCGAAAAAAGTTTCCGTCTGTCGGTTGTACATCTCCAAGAGGGCCATGAACAACGGCTTATTTATGGGTAAGCCGTGACTGGTACCCCGAACGGCATAGTAGAGGCCGATCTCACACAGGGTAACCTCGTACTTTCGCAAAATCTACGAAGTCAAATTGGCCCACGTAGGGATAGGGTTTATCCAGTTCAGCAGCGCCAACCGGCCGACAGGATAGGACCCCTTCTGCGCAAGCTGGTTTATGAAGGTGTCAGCTTGAGAGAAAGTGAAGTTGGGGCCCGGTATATTTATGAAGGAACCCGGGGCCAATCTCGTCACGCACCGACTGGTCAATTCCTTTCCCGCATACGCAGACCTCAATTGTCCGTTGTAATGGATGTCCCCCACAAAGATCCCTGACCTGCTTGGAGTCAGGGACTCCACCATCCTCCTCTCCAACGGTAACATGTTGAACCATGATAGGGGAAAATGGTGCTCCATCGGGGGGATGTGGATCTCCACCCCATCAAGAGTAAAATCCCAGCTCTCGGATACCTCAAGCACTCGGGTATTCTTTATAGACAAAGCATCCCCAAAGAGGAACGCCGGCTTCAGATATTTCCCATCCAATCGCCCTGAGTTCATCATGGCACAGAGAAAGTAGAAAGGCTATTTCTTGATGGCAGTCAACCTCTCCGAAGGATCTTTCGAAAGATGCTTCGTCATATGCTCGACTATATGGTCATACCGATAGCCCATTGTTTGCCATTGATTGTAAAAGTACAGAACAATTTTATGGGAGGACTGAACTTAGACTCACAACACAAACTCGCTTGTACAAAGAAAGCCTAGGGACGAAAGCCTAGGTACAGCAGACTAAGTATAATTATTTATTTTAGATTCTGGGGGGTGATGATAGAGGCTCGGGAAGGCGACGGCAGCCCTGCCTTACTCCTTGGACGATCGGTGTGCAGCCTTGGCTCCAGAAGATTTTTTCAGCGTTAAAAAAAATGCTCTCTTTGCTCTCTCTCTCTCTGCTCTTCTCTCCAAGTACTCTGGTGCTCTCTCTGATTTCAAAAAGTGCTCATGTGTGTGCCTCTCTCTATGTAAGTATCTGTCTCCTCTGTAAGGGAATGGCATCCTGCTATTTATATGAATGGGGTGTGATCATTAGGGTTGCAAATGATTGCTTCTTGGAGATGGCGGCGGCCTGTGGATTGGTCAATCTAGACCATTCGTTTGATTATGATGAATCTGGACCATCAAGTGTAGATTATACCAAATCTCATCAGCAATTAATACTGATTGAAATAAATCTTCCTCATAATGATCTTCTGATGTCTACGAATAAATTTGATTTATTCTCCAGCCACGTGTCCCGGATTATTGAGATTTGACCCAATCTCTGATTGCAACAAATCTGAGAGATTGATCGGCTTAGGACACGTGTCCTAGGAGCCACTGGGGGGATCTGAACCGCATGAAGATTGAGCCGCATAAGAGTTAGGCCGCATAAGGTTCGGGCCACGGGTCAGGGTTTCTCGGGTAGTGGCCTTCTTTCGAACTTTTGAACCGTATGGAGGTGATCATTGCGAGCCGCATAAGGATTCATCCGCTTGAGCCGCATAGAAATGGTCCTCTCCAGCCGCATGGGAAGGCCTCCGTTTGAGCCGCATGAGACTATTTCGGCCTTAGCCGCATAGCACGGCTTCATTCTGAACCGCATGGAAAGTCTTCGCTCGAGCCGCATATGATCATCCACGTGGCAAGACCACGTGTCATTTTATGGATCTCGGAGGATTTGTGTCAGAGATCTCTTTCTCTTCCTTAGGGGACTGTCATTATGACAGAGTCATAATTACCACTTTTGAGTCAGGGCTGTCACTTTTTCAGAGTTGTCAGCCGTCAAAGCAGTTAATGCAGTATAGGTCGAAGGGGAACAATATTACGCCATGGATCCTTCTTTAATATTTTCCATGCTTCTACAAGACCCCCTTCAAAGTTTTCAATTTACAAAATTAAAATACTTTGAATAAGAAGCATGGTTATATTCTTCTGGCCGCATATGAAGTCCTGGCCGCATGGATGTTTAAGCCGCATAGATAGTTCAGGCGCATAGATGGCTTAGCCGCAGGGGACTTTTCGGCCACGTCATCATTGCCACGTGCTCGGGCCTTTAATTGCCTCAAATTCGTTAATGCCGTCTTTAGGGGAATCCCAAGGGTTGGCTCATTAAATCTTTTTATACACTATGCCCTGGATGAATCTTGGGGATGAAATCTGAGGAGTCGGTTGCGCCTTCTACGAGGCGGTTACTAGTCCACGTGTCTTCCCCTTCTCTCCTTTCTATAAATAAGAGAGATTAGAGAGAGAGAGAACTTCTTTATTTTCTCTCTTACTGCAAACCTTCCATGTCCCGATCTTCATCTCCCTCTTCGATTTTAGCAGATGGCTCCCAAGAAAACTGTTGCAGTGAAGAAAGCAGCATCTTCGTCGAAGGGCAAGGCTGCTTCTACTTCGACTGCGGCCGCTCTTCCGCCGATCGTCGTCTCCAATGTTCATCCTGACGTTCACCCCCCCATTGTCGGTAAGGAGATTGTATGAGTTGGAGATATAACCGCTATGGCTACGTTACATACTTTATGCACGAGCATTTACGAGCCGCATGTTCATCCCATGGCTGAGCTGCAAGCCGCATAAGAATATCTATTGTGTCCGCATATGCGCTTTACTGACGAAACTGCATAAGCGACGCTGAGCTGCATGGACATTCACTAAACCGAGCCGCATAAGTGTTCTTCAAAATTCGAGCCGTATGAGGCCTTGTTAAGTTAGGGCCGCATGAGGCCTCATTAAGTTGGGGCCGCATGGGTGCTCTCCCGAGCCGCATGGGACTTGAAAGCCCCCAACAATTCTTTTTTATTCATCTTTTTAACTCACCCTTTTTTGTCTTCTTCACAGTAAATTTGCCGGTTAATGCGGCCGAAGAACTTCTGGTAGGGAGTGCCCAAGCAGCTCTGGGTTATAGGTACGACCATATTGTTCAGCATATGGCAGATCAGTTTCCAAGCGACGAACCCTCGGCTAGACTAAATGCCATCAAGAATCAGTCTTTCCATTTTTTTAATGCTATGATGAACTCCGGGAAATTTGAAGGGGAATATTTGAAGCCTGCGTTCTTTTTTGGAGAAGCCTTGACTGTAAAGAACAGTCACGTTCTGGAGGTGTCGAAGAATTGGAGTTTTGTCTCTAACGGAAAGGCGATCCGCATCCCCCAAATGGAGCAACACTTCCCATTATCTTGGTTCAATATGCTCCCATTGGATCGGAAGATGGAGGAGACTTTAACCCCTACCCGATGTGGGATATTTGTGGGAAACATCCATTATAACAACAGTCTGAAGTCAATGACTGCCGACAAGGTACATACCAGCTGTTCTGTGACGGGATTGGTCCCCGGTACTTTCTTGAATGTGGCGGGCCCCAACTTCACATTTTCTACTGCCGATACTTTTATGAATCAACTTGCTCGGAAAGGCTCCTACCCCGTTGGCCGGTTGATGCTCCCCGGCTGGATACATCCTATTCTCTCATGGGCCAATCTATCTATGTGGATCTTGCAGAAGTACGAGGCCTTTTTGTGTGAGATCGGCCTTTACCATGTTATTCGAGGCACCAGTCATGGCTTATCCATAAACAAGAAGTTGTTCATGTCTCTGCTGGAGATGTATAACTGTCGTACGGGGACCTTCTATACACCCGTAGGGGAAATGGGACTTGCGCTTCATGAAATACACGCAGTCTCCAAGCTCCCCTGGGGGGACGAAGCTTTTGAACTGTATACTCCCACTAATGAGGAATTCGAAGACTTGGAAAGACAATATCCCGACTTCGTGGCTCTCTACCAAGAGATATTGTGCCACTATAGCACCTGTCATCAGATAGCCCAAAAGGATAGCAACTCGGAAGGGAATGCTCCCCACACCAAGGACTGGGTGCACTATCTTTTTCCGATAGATGCCTCAGGTCAAGTTATCTCTCGTCGTCCTCGATCGCGGGAGGCAGTTAAAGACTTGGTGTCGTCGGCTAAGAGAGTGGCCACTACCAGTGACAGATTCGGGAGTAAGACTGACTCTTTTGGTCACTTTTACCAGGATACCCATGAGCTGTCAGAGAAGGCACTCCTGGCGGGATTTTTGATGATATGGCTGTAAAATTGTGTAGTCTCCGGAGGGGCTGGTTCTATTGAGAGAATTAGTCGTAACTTCATCCTCCCGGCGGTGAAGTTAGTCTTGCGAATCAGGCCAGCTCTCCTCCCGGCCATGGTATGCAGCATCCATCGTGGACTTCGTGCCTTCACATCTAAGATCATCACTCGCGACATGACCAAGGATTTTGAACACACCGAGTTGCCCTGTCACTATTTGATGGGGTGGCTGCTGATGCATTATCCGTCTTTGATGAGACCAGGCTCTGAAGACGGCATAACTGATGATGACGCATTTATCTTCCGTTACCGTGAAGAGCCTTGGGAGTGTGAGACCATGCAGGCTTGCCGGATGGCCTTGGCGAGGGCGGATATGTATCATATTTTTGTATCCGTCCCTCACTTTGCTGCGAAGGACATAGAGGCTGTACATCTTGACGGTATTGCATCTCCTCAACTTCTTGATGGCCAGATGCTCCTGTGGCTGCGAAACATCCGCCCCGCACATCTGGTGTACCGTAACCGCAATACGGTTTTTCTGGAGCCTTATCTGCCCAGCAGGTTTGCCCGGCAATTTGGATACAGCCAACTTTGCCTAGACAACCCCAGCTCCTGTCCGAGTTTTGAAGGTAGCTCTTTTGATGGTATCAGGGCTTGGTAATACTACGATACATTCCATACCCGTACCATTTTCTCGGTCCCTGCCATTAAGGCGTCAGTGGAGATCTTGTATATGGCGGCTTTATATTATGTCATGGCGAACAAACCCCCAGTCGGTTTTAACCCAGGTGCCAGTTTTATTGTTGGTACCGGCATGGAGGAAGGATCTCAAGGGTCCAAGAAGAGAAAGACTAGAGTCGAAATGCCAGATTTGGATTCCGCTGCTGAGGGTGATGAAGGCAACGAGTATGATAGAGATGACTATATCCTTCAGTGGCAGACGCATAGGTGGATCAGCCGCCGATTTTGTCAGATAAGATGTTGGGGGGTCAGTCACCCGTTGCACTCGGCCCTACTACAAAACGTAGCAGGCAAGTTTCTCCTGCTGGCGGTGTTTCTCGTTCCCGGAAGCTGGTTGCGACTAGGCACCGCCAGCTAACCATAAGAGAAAGTGGAGAAGAAGTCAACCCTGCGTCAGAGGTAACCAAACTGCTCTCGATTCCTTCCTCCTTTTTTCCTTCTAGCTTCAATTTTAATCATCTTCGTTCCCTCTTTTAGGTGTTAGGAGAAGAAAAAGAGTTTCGAGATGCCGAGGTGGTGACCCAGGATGACGGGGACTCCCGTGAGCCTGTTCCTCTTCAAGATGATGCTGATCGATTTGTATCCCCTTTCGAGGTGGCGGAGACAGAGGACGCGGCTGAGTTTAACTCGGGGATCGCGGGTGAGGGGACCATGCCAGCTGTGGGTGAGCTGCAGCCTTCATGCCCCTCCCCTGGTAAGATTAGCCGGATCTTAACCTGTGAGGAAGCCTATCTGCTCTATCATCACGTCCTTCGGGTCACGTCGGTTGGTTGTCATTCTAGGCTTACAGGTCTTGCCTCTCCAGTACCAAGGATGGACATTGTTGAGACAAACCCAGCCGAAGGGGCACTGGTGGAGAGAGGTGTACCCCCTCACCTTCCGGCTCGTCTTGATGGGCCTTCTGGGGGCTCGAGTTTAGCGGGCCAGGTATCGGGGCAGTCGGGGCAGGGAACGATGGTCCTTGCATCATTCTCTGCTCCCGCGGCCCCGAGAATAGACCTTTCTGCTTTACCGAGTGTCCAGGCTCTCCGGGCGGCGGAAGACGAATTGGCCGCCATTCATGCATCGTTCTGCTCAGACTCTGTTCCTCTGGTGGCAAGCTCCAGCGTCACTCCTCCGATGTTGCCGTCCTCGCTTCCTCTAACGCCATCCTCTGCGGAAGTTTTGGACGATGCGTTACAGGACGTGGTTGCCAGTTTTCATCGTCATTTGAAAAGGGGAATAGAAGCTGTCGTGGAAAGAGGGACCTCCTTCACCTTGGCCCGGCAATGCGCCCAAGGTCAAGTCGATATCCTTAGAAATCTTCCTGGTGATGCAGGGGTGGCCGCATTTCTGGAGGCAAAATTCTTAGAGACTGATCGGCTGGTGGCCGAGCTCCGGGTATTACGACAGGCTGATCTGTCTGCTGTTATAAATGAGGAGCAGGATTCCCTTATCGCCGTCATAGAGAGGACTAAAGCTGCTCGGGATAAAACCAGGTCGGTCATACTGAAGGACCTCAGCGGTTTATCTGATCGGTATGATCAATTGAGTCATACGAATGAAGACGTCACAGCCCGGGAGGAGACTGCCTCTCGTGAGATTATTGACACGCGGGAGCAGATTCTCGTGCTTCAGAGGAAGTTAACTTTCTTGGAGTCCAAACTTGAGGTTGCCCGTACTGACAGGGGGCTGATTGTTCGGGAGGCTGACAGGGTTAATCAAGCTTCGACTGACCTGGAAACTGCCCTGCAGAAGTTGGAAGACGACTGCCAGACGCTCATGGATTTGGACGATGGGGAGCGATTATCCCAGGAGGCTGAGCGTCGGGCCCGACAGCAGATCGAGCGGGGGACCACCTCAGTGAGAAGCCATCTCCTAGAATTGAGTAATGCCGAAATATAGTTGGCTTTTCTTTCTTTTGTTTTGTTCCTGTTTTCTTTTTGAGAGGGACGTGGTCCCGAAACATATAATACTTTTTTTTTCCTTCAAATAAAGAGTACTTTCCATTCTACCCTTCATTTGCATTGCTTGTTGTACCTGTGATATGATAGTGGTGTTTGCCCCGCGCGGGGGACTTGTTTGTGGACTCGTCATCCATGGCATACCTTGGTTTTAGGTACGGATAACAAGTTTGATTAGGATAATTGGAACAGCCATGGCAAGTGGTCATGGGTGCTCTTGGTATAGAGAAAAAGAATGCCGTAGAGCAGCTGGGCTCCCGGGGCATAATGAGGTGGTGGGCTTGTGCTAAGAAACTTAGCAGAGGATATTTGTGGACCTATTATCCTTGGCGTACCCTGGCTTAGAATACGGATAATAGGATAAAAGGAAACCAACATATTTGCTCAGAGGTAATGAGGATATGGCAATCATAAGGGTTTTATCGTGGAATCTTCCTGCTATAGGTAATAAGGACATGGCAGGAGTGACTTCACGGAGGATATTTGTGGTCAACAGAGGACATTTGTGGTCAACAGAGGACATTTGTGGTCAACAGAGGACATTTGTGGACCTATTATCCTTGTCGTACTCCGGGCATGGGTACAGATAATAGCTTGAAAAGGGAACCGACATACTTACTCAGAGGTAATGAGGACATGGCAAGTATGCAGGCTTCTTCTACGGAGCCTTCCCACTCAGAGGTAATGAGGACATGGCAGGAGTGGGCTCAATGAAGAGGGGGTACATAGAACGACTCAGAGGTATTGAGGACATGGAAGTTCTATGTAGGGGGTGATTTGTTTTTGGCGGAAGTGAAACGACTCAGAGGTAATGAGGACATGGCCGTTTTAGAAATTTGTGGATCACTTACCCTTTTGTGCACTAGAAGTGCGGATATTGGACCACGAGAGAGGATCTCTTCCAGGAAGAAAGTTCAGAGGTTTGATCATACATGACTTTCTATCTGAAAGAGTGACCGGGCTGTGAGTTCAGAGGCACCATTGGGTACATGACTCGATATTGTAAAAGTGTGAGTTCAGGGGCACGAGCGGGTACATGACTCAAAAATTTGGAGAATTATGAAGGCGAGTTCAGTGGTACCAGCGGGTACGTGACTCGAAAATCTGGAAAAATATGAGGGCGAGTTCAGCGGTACCAGCGGGTACGTGACTCGAAAATTTGGAAAATTGTCGTCTAGACATAGTATTTCTTTAGGAACTTGCCGTTGACGGGCAACATGAGCAAATCTCCATTCTGTTTTGCGAGACAGTAAGCTCCGTTGGAGAATACGGCCTCAATGATAAATGGGCCTTTCCATTTTGGCTGGAACTTGCCGGCGGTCTTGTGAGTCATGACCATCGGTCTCTGGACTGCCAGAACGAGATCTCCCACCTGGAATGTCCTGATTTTGACCTTCTTGTTGAAGGCTCCAGAGATGCGTGCTTGGTATAGTTCGATCCTTTGCTGAGCTAGGAGGCGCTTTTCATCTAAGGCCTCTAACTCTTGTAGTCGACGTCGATAGTTATCATCCGTCGTCAATTGATAAGTGAGGGCAACGCGGAGCGAGGGTATTTGAGTCTCTAATGGGAGAACTGCCTCACTCCCGTATACCAGAAAGAATGGTGTGTTCCCAGTAGCTGTTCGAACTGTAGTACGATACGCCCATAAATATTCGCCGAGCTTCTCATTCCAGTCGCGTTTGTTAGAAGAGACAAACTTCTTGAGGAGTTTGATGACTGTTTTGTTGAATGTCTCTGCCAGCCCGTTCGCTGCCGGGTTGTATGGTGTCAAAGCAATATTTTGGATGCGATGTTTGTCGCAGAACCGATAGAAAGCGTGGCTTGCAAACTGCGGACCATTGTCGTGGATGATCCTCCGGGGCAGTCCAAAGCGATAGATGACGTGATGCTTCAGGAAGCTAATCACGTTCGAAGTTTTTACTTCTGTAAGCGGGACAGCTTCTGCCCATTTGGAGAAATAATCCGTGATTGCAAGTATGAAGCGATGTCCGTAGGAGGAAGGTGGAGTAATCAAACCGATGATGTCCATCCCCCATGCTTCGAATGGCCAGGATGCCACGGTCGGATGTAGAAATTCAGATGGTTGGTGAATGAAGTCTGCGTGGACTTGGTAGGCTTTGCACCTTCTAGCATTATCTATCGCATCTGCTACCATCGTGGGCCAGTAATAGCCCATTCGGCGATGACGGTCTTGTAATTTAGGACCAGGTTGATGGGCCCTAAAGACACCGTCATGAGCTTCTCGTACGGCTTCTTTGGCTTTCGCGTTCGACAGACACCGAAGCAATAATCCATCGTAGGATCGCCGATACAGCATTTTTGTCTCTGTATCGTAGAAGAATCTGAGGGAATGCCGTCCAATGGAGGTGGCCTCCTTTGGGTTCTCGAGGAGGATGTCGTAAACAACGAAGTCGATGAATGGTTGTCTCCAATCTGGGACATCATCGATCGTCTGGGCGGAATAACTCACCACGAATTAAACGTTGTTCTTGGGGCAGATCAGTTCGTGGCCTACTACGTCCACTGATTGATGAGTATGATTTGGCACTGCTAGGGAAGCGGCCAGACCTGGTAAGGCATCGGCTTCGATATTTCGGAGTATGGAGACGTGTTCGATGAAGAACCCTTCAAACGACGAGATGATATTGATTGCTATTTGGTGATAGGGAATCATGTCTTCATGGCGATCTTCGTATGAGCCCCGGATTTGATTGACGATTAACTGAGAATCGCCGTATGTTTCAAGATATTCTACCCCCAGCTCCCTTACGAGTTGGAGGCCAATGACCAGAGCATTGTACTCGGCCACATTGTTAGAGCAGGGTTCTGTGAGAGAGTAAGCACGGTTGATCAGCAATCCGGTAGGAGAAACCAGCACCACCCCGACTCCGACGACGATGTTGCCCTTAGGTCCAGTTCTCGAAGCACCGTCGAAGAACATTCGCCATATATCATCATGAGAGGTTGCATGCGAGTCGGCGACCTCATCTGGGATCTCTTTATATATCCTGGACGACTCTGAAGCCGGGTGGGCTGCCAAAAAGTCTGCCAGGGCTTGACCTTTGACCGCCTTTTGTAGGACGAAGATCATGTGGTAGGGGGATAGCAATATTGTCCATGTAGCGAGGCGAGAGCTGAGTGCCCCTGGTTTAGTCATGAGGACCCTGAGAGGGTTGACTCGTGAGATCACATGTATCGTTTGTCCGATGACATAGTGCCGCGTCTTCTGAATGGCGAACACTAGGGCAAGGCATTCTTTCTCCACAGCGGTGTATCGGTGCTCTGGCCCAATTATCATTCGACTGAGGTAATATATGGCCTGTTCATGGCCTGTATCGTTGTTTTGTGCTAGCAGAGCTCCGAGAGAGTGCTCCATTGCTCGTACGTAGAGCAGAAATAGTTTTCCAGCAACCGGGGCCACCAGGACTGGAGGGTTCGACAAATATTCTTTGATGCTGTCGAAGGCCCACTGGCATTCTTCGTCCCATACAAACGAGACGCCTTTCTTCATGAGGTGGGTGAATGGCCGACATCGTCCGGAGAGGTTAGAAATGAACCTCCTGATGTACGCTAGCCTCCCTTGAAGGCCTCTGAGTTCGCGGAGATTTCTCGGGGGACCCATCTCCATAATTGCCTTTGTCTTCTCAGGGTCTACATGGATACCCTGGGCGGTGATGATGAAACCCAAGAACTTCCCGCTGGATACGCCCAGGAAGGACTTCGTAGGGTTCATTTTCAAATTGTGCGCTCGTATCAGGTCGAATACCGTCCTCAGATCCTGCAGATGGTCTCCCTTACAGCGACTCTTGATGGTGATGTCATCAACATAGCACTCCACCATCTTGCGTAAGTGGTCCCTGAAGATGATACTCATGGCTCTTTGATATGTGGCGCCAGCATTCTTTAAACCGAAAGGCATGACTGTGTAGCAATACGTGCCAATCGGTGTTCTGAATGATGTGTGATTTTCGTCGTCAGGAGACATCTTGATTTGGTTATACCCCGAGAAGCCATTCATGAATGACATACGTTCAAAGCCGCAGGTATTGTCAATTATGATGTCCATAATAGGGAGGGGGAATTCGTCTTTGGGGCATGCTTCGTTCAGATTACGGAAGTCGATGCAGATTCATATCTTTCCATTCTTTTTGAGGACAGGTACTATGTTGGCGACCCAATCCGGATGTTGTTCCTCACGAATGAAGCCGCTGGCTATCAGTTTGTTGACTTCGGTTTCGATCGCATCCATGATGCCTGGGCGGAAGCGTCGCTGTTGTTGCTTGACTGGTTTTGCGTCCGGCCGAATGTTTAGTTTATGAAGAGCAATATCGGGATTTAACCCCGGCATGTCTTCATAGCTCCAAACGAACACATCAATGTATTCTTTGACAAGTTCCAGCAGCAATTCTCGCTCTTCGTCTGTTAAGCTTTTACTGACGAAGATCGGTTTTGGAGAAGATTCGCTGTCGAGGTCGACCTGTATAACCTCGTCTTCAGTAGGAGGTTCTCTCAGTTCGAACCGCTTTTTCCATTGTGTATCCAACTGTTGGGCCCACGGCTCTAGCTCAAGGATTTCAGGGATGTCTTCGTCTTCTTCATAAGCGTCGGCGAATGCCATATTGACTGACAAGACTTGTCTGAATACATCTCCGATGCTGGTATCAGAGTCAGAAGTTGGTGACCCAATTGAATGTGAATGCCAGTCGCATTCTTCATCTGAACTCTCAGGGGTCGTCGTGGGTGTTACATACCCCAATCCACATCGAGTTTTGCTATAGTAGTCCCATGGTTTGCCAGCTGGGACCGGTGGCTTCAAAGGTAACCGTTGTCCAGTGCCATAGTTCAAGCCTGGCGTCGTCTCCAGATCATATCCCAGTTTTTGTATAAGATATTTGGATTGGGGGCTATAACAGTACAGAGGCAGTCTTCCGGCATCTGACCCAAGGTCGACTTCTTCTATGGTGAAAGGATGCGGATCATCCTTCCGGCTGAAGATGATTGTATGGTCCCCTCCCTCGATTATGCGGTAAGTGTCTTCCACTGGAGTAAGCTGGAATGCGGTGTACACATTTGTCACCTGTGTGTGTAGGTGAGTGCCTATACCGTATTCCATAGCATACATTGTACAAAGCTTATTAAGCTCGAGGTAGTTCAAAGATAGGCCTTTATTGATGAAGTAAGGTATCTTTTCTAGGGGATTACATCATCAGCGGAGGGAACATCAGTGTGGGCAGCCACATACTTGGCTAGCTCCGGTTTCTCTTCGACTACCCCCTGTATAAATGAAGACTGAGAAGACGACCTGGGCAGCTTGATCGTCAAGGGTTCAGCTGGTGGAGCAGAGCGTGGAGTTGTTGGTAGACTAGCGACCCCCAGATTGGTACTCAATGCTGGGCGGGGAGTGGTTGGTTCGCTAGAATTTCTAGGCCTCGCATCGGGGTGACGACCCTTCTTGGGAAGGCGTATCGTCATTGGCTTGTCGGAGGGATAGAGCTTCTCCGTTTGAGGCTGGCCGGTTCTTGGCAGCCTGATCGTCAATAGCTCCGTTGTGGTTCTTGGCATTTGGCCAGACCTTGGCAGCCGGATTATCATCTGCTCTTCTTGTGCCGAGAGGCTAATTGCGTCCTTACACAGAGTGGCGGTAAGGGGTGCAGACTTGTCAGGTTTACGAGCTTGGAGGTAGATCGTCAGAGGTTCTTCTGATCCTGTGGCTGCCTTGGTACCAGCTTGTACATCTCCTTCACGAAGATGCTTCTTCAATTTTTCGTACAGACAGGAGTCTGAGTAGTAGGATTCGACCCCTTTGAAGGGATCGATATCGACAAATTCCGTCCTCACGAAGCCGTGTTTGTCGACGTATTTGAAGTACTGGTGCAGCGTAGAAGGTACGATCATATAATCGTATATCCACGGGCGTCCCAAGAGGATGTTGTAGAAAGTATCTGTATCTATGACGTAGCAGGTGACCTCTGATTGGAGATCACCAATTTGATACTTCAGACGAATCTTCCCAATTTGGTAGCTCCTGCCCGAATTAAAACCGCTGATGGCGGTGCTTGTAGGCGTCAGGCGATGCATTGGGATGCGGAGATGATGTAGCAGACCCTTCGGAATAATGCTTATGGAAGAGCCAGGATCAATGTGCATCCGATCCACCTTTACGTTGCCGATGTATCCAGTATAGTATAGTGGGCGATCGTGCAGGTTGGTTTTGATGAGCATGTCCTGCGGAGTGAAGACGATGTTAGGCATTGCTTCCGTGCAGGCGCAGTCTTGGAGATCTGCAGACGGGTTCTCTCCTGTGAGGTTGACCTGAGCCAGGTATGCGTCAGCGTTTTGGAGTGCATCGCTCAAAGCTGCTCGCACATCCTTTGAGAGTTTCAGAAGCTCGTATAGTGACAACTTGGCCGGTGTATTGGCCAATTGTGCCAAGATGTCGAAGTTGTAGGGCTTCTCCAGCCCTTGGGCTGCCTCTTTTCGGAGGGATTTGTCGAAGCGAGTTTCCCTCGGCCTAGGCTTGTCGGTCGTCGGAGGCTGAGTCGATCCCAGAGCATCAGCTATAGTGGGTTGATGATCTTCAGCTGGATTGCCAACCACAGGTTGGGATTGTTCCCCAGACCGCGTGACTACGGCTGTAGCTTCTTCGATATCTGCCGAGATTGTGTGGCAGGACCTGACTTTTCTACTCTTTTTCTTGCAGATAGAAGGCGATATGGGCCGAGTCACTTCCGATACCAAGTCTGGATGGATCTACATGACCTCCCCTCGTGATGTGGTGAGGGGCACTAAACCAGCAGCCTGATCTCGGAGAGGTAGAAGATTAGTAATCTCCATTGTCGCCAGAGGGATGGGGACCACCCCGTCTTGAGTTTTCGTCGAAGGAAAGTTGCCGAATTGTACTGACACCATATTGGCTGCTACCGTTACCTCTTCAAAATCGATGGCCAAAGCGTTCGAATCGATGAGGTTTTGGATGTGCCGTTTCGGCTTGTAGCAGTCGTGTGTAGCGTGGTGGATGTAGCGATGATAATGGCAGTACTTTGGGTCCTCCATCTCTGTCGGCCGCGGTTCCCATCTTGGTGGAGGAAGCTGAATTCTGTCCCCTTGTATGAGCATGTCCAAGATGGGCTTGACGTGACCGTCTTCGAAGGAGTAAGTGATTTGTGGCCATTGTTTGTCTGCCGGCTTTGGCTCAGGTTTCTGTGCTGTGTCGGCCACCATAGCCTGCTTGCCCCTGCCGTCCCGATTGTTGGAGGGACTACCCCTATTGTTATTATTGGTGTTAGGACGCTTGCCCTTGTTCTCTCCGTCCGAGATGTGCAATCCCAGCTGGCGAGCCTTCTTCAATCGTTCTTTGGCGCTTGTGGCGCTGATGATGAACGTCTTCCAGTCCTTGAATTGACTTTCGCCCATCCAGAGACTGATTGTTGGGAGGAGTCTCTTTTGGCAAATTTCAATCAAGGAGGAATCTGGATTTCCAGAGGGCAACTTTATGGCTGTTTGGCGGAACCGCTCGATGTAGTTCCTTGTCAGCTCTTTCTCCCCTTGGATGACGTCCATGAGGGTGGACATGGTGATATCCTGCCCTACTTCGTAGAATCTCTCCAAGAACATGCGCTTGAAGCCGGCGAAGGAGTGGATGCAGTTGTCCGGCAGGTTACGATACCAGTCGAATACGACTCCTTCCAATGCCCCGATGAATAATCGTGTGAGAATGGCATCGTCATAGGGCAGATAGTCGGTGGTGACCTCGAAGTAAGTAAAGTACCGACTTATCGAGGTCTTGCCATCATAAGGATTGATATTGAACGGCTTATATCTTAGTGGGAAGGGGACATCCCTCCATTCTGCAGGGTATGGTTGCCGTATTCTAAGGTCTTGAGAGTTT
The DNA here is from genome assembly GCA_029216955.1 of Iris pallida. Taxonomy (NCBI): domain Eukaryota; kingdom Viridiplantae; phylum Streptophyta; class Magnoliopsida; order Asparagales; family Iridaceae; genus Iris; species Iris pallida. The sequence continues at coordinate 5,563,539 of JANAVB010031813.1, forward strand.
TCTCGAGCGTGAAACATGGCTCGGAGCTCCTGGACCTCTCTTCTAGCTTCGCGGGCCTCATCCACGGCGGTGGGGGCCGTTGTTTCAGAAGGATTGTTGCCCAGGTTCGGTGCCGCTGAGTTCGAGTCCGCATTGACCGCGGGACCTGCTTGCTTGGCCAGGCGTTCCTCCTTGCAGAGTTGGAAGGGCCGCTTTAATCTCGTCTACAGACTTGGCCAAAGCAAGCAATATGGCTTCGAGACTGTCGATGCGTTGGCGATCACTGGAACCACCTTGGTTGCTGTCTGTCATGAATACCGTCTTCTCATGAGGAGAGATAGACGGAGCGGTGGAGGAAGTGCCTTCCGAATCGTACCCCTGTAGTGAGAAGTCATCGGGGTATGTCGGTATGTTCCTTTCTGATTCAGACTCGGAAGGAACAGTACCCCCAGTCTCCGAGTTCTCCTCGTCTTGGGAGTTGTGGACGTCCTCGGGGACGTCGAGGTTTGCTACCTCCGATGGGAGAGTTGTCTCCCCCGGCACGTCTTCTTGGAACATCGGGTTGCTGTAGAGGCTCGGAGGGGTGCTACCCCCAGCCCTAGCAACCCCCTGTGTTGCGGACGACGAATCCTCCACTGTAGCAGATTTCGTCTTAGAGCGAGTACCTTGGAAAACTCCGGTGGTGGGCACCCGCTTAGACGACAGTCTTTTAGTCGCAGTGGTTGAGATCTTCGGGCTGGGAATATTTGTCTTCTTCCCCCTTCCATCAGCGGGGATTTTTCGAGCAGAGTTGCAGGAGACGACGGGTGGTGCCTCGTCTTCTGATGATGGCTATTGCAGTCTTTGAAAGACAGACTGTCGGTCTTCTTGTATATTGCAGCAGCAGTTGACGATGACTTAGGTACAGTGACGTCCGTGGGAGGACTCTTTGCACCGTGATGCATCTTCTCTTTCCTTGCGTTTGTGGAGGATGGCCTCACGTAAGTCGGATGGGTCTGGACAGACCACGTTTGCTCCCGGGATTTTGGAAGACTTTTGTGAACCTCTCTGTCCGTCTGCCGCGGAGGGCTAGACTCGAGTGATTCTGTACAACTTCCCATCCGAGGCTCGCATAACAGTATGCAGAACGCTCCGATGGTCAGAGGTCAGATCAGCGGACCGAACTCGCCAGGCTCGCGCTGCTTTAGACTTCTTCGCTCTAGTGCGTAAGGACACGTAGTAGGAAGAGTCTAAGTGATACTGGAGAGAGTCAGATATATCTTCTTGGGAGCACAAGAGATCAGGACCGTACGAAAGGTGGTCGAAGACAGAGCCACGTGGAGTAGGCGTCATGCGGTTGTCATCATTGGTCCATATGCGGCTGGCAGACGTAGCCACATAGGCTTTCTTCATGCGGCTGGGAGTCTCAGCCGCATGGGTCTTCTTTATGCGACTGGATGATCTGGCCGCATGGATTTTCTTCATGCGGTTGGTAGATCCATCCGCATGAGCCTCATGCATGTGGTTGGCAGATTTGGCCACAGGAGTGCTCGGCTTCTTCTTGGGGCGCATAGGATCGCTTTTTGTCCCTGCAAGTCCAGCATTGTAGTGCTTTCCTTTGCCGGTCTTGGGGACAGCAGAGTCCTCTACAGCTCGAAGTGGAGCCGCATGAGAATCGCCCTCGCCGTCTTGGGTAGCAGAGAGTACCCCGTCCAGAGCTTGTGGGGGAGCAAATGATTTTGGCCTCCACTCGCAGTGAGCTTTCTTTGTGCATGTTCGCTTCTGGATCGGACCAGCACTTCCTTCAGAGAGCATCTCTTCAAACGCCTGTTGGTCAAAACGGACGACCATCTTCTGTTGCGTGAAGCCAAGCTTGGCTGCATCCGACTGTGTCACCAACTCCTCAGCCATGAAAAAGTTTGTCCCCAACAGAGTCGCCATCGTGTTTGCCATTGATTGTAAAAGTACAGAACAGTTTTATGGGAGGACTGAACTTAGACTCACAACACAAACTCGCTTGTACAAAGAAAGCCTAGGGACGAAAGCCTAGGTACAGCAGACTAAGTACAATTGTTTATTTTAGATTCTGGGGGGTGACGATAGAGGCTCGGGGAGGCGACGGCAGCCCTGCCTTACTCCTTGGACGATCGGTGTGCAGCCTTGGCTCCAGAAGATTTGCTCAGCATTAAAAAAATGCTCTCTTTGCTCTCTCTCTCTACTCTTCTCTCCAAGTACTCTGGTGCTCTCTCTGATTTCGAAAAGTGCTCATGTGTGCGCCTCTCTCTATGTAAGTATCTGTCTCCTCTGCAAGGGAATGACACCCTGCTATTTATATGAATGGGGTGTGATCATTAGGGTTGCAAATGATTGCTTCTTGGAGATGGCAGCGGCCTGTGGATTGGTCAATCTAGACCATTCGTTTTGATTGTGATGAATCTGGACCATCAAGTGTAGATTACTGTCACGCCCCAGAACCAGAATACTGGAGAGCGGGGACAGACATAGCCAGCTACGTATATTGAAATAGAATACATCTCAACTATACGGTCACGGCTGTCTAGATATGAGGGTTTACTACAAGCCAACAGTCTCTTAAGGTCAAGCTTATTGTCTCAATCTCAAGCAAGTAATATAATTACAAGATGTTTGACCACCAAATATACAATAAAAGGCGTCCCAAATATTACATATCAGCTGATCATGAAGCTAGTCGTACAAAATACGAGGACTAGCAAGAGTTAAGTCATACATGATCAACCCTAGGATTTGTTAATCATGTTTACAGCCCGTAGGCAGACAGTAAGTAAAAGTGCTTCGAGCTAACAGGTGCTCGTCGGCTAAACGCCTCAAAAGAATATCTTTACAATAGAGTAAGCGAAACAAAATAGAAAACCCACTCGTAGCCCGGGTTCCTTCTAGTCGCCACCATTGGGCTGGAAGCTTGGTAGATCCTCGGGAGCTACTCCGAAATCTGGCCACACAAAACCAGCTGGGTCAACCCCAGAAAGAGCAAGTGCCACAAGGGGCCACGAAATAAGAACAAAAGCCAGCAATCAGCACAGAAAATCTAATATTAAAACTATAATTATGAAAACATGTCAGGATGATATACGACGAGATAACCATGGAACTATTCCGATAGCCAGGTTACAACCCGTAAACCAAACAAGGACCGGGGTTGTAACCCTTCATCTGAACAGAGCTTGGTTTTCCACCATTTATCGGCAAGATAAGTAATGTAAGTAATCAAGACAGGAAGCAATCTTGCACGGGATCAAGACATGACTAGACTGGTTATACCTCATTCAATCAATCACGGCCAAGCAGATCCTACGGCTTACTACTTTAACTAACTAGGGTTATCACAGGCCTAATTACTAACAAGATGCAGTGAGATTGTTCCACAGCCACAAGCCCTGTAGACCATCCAGGTTACCCAGGACGAAAGATTAGGGTTGAATTCAGGTGGGTACATCGTCCAGGAGACGCATGTACCCTTAGGTGACTTAGAGGGTGCAACACCTGACAGTGTGCTGGAAATGTGCCCTACTCGACGGCAGGCTACAAATCCCTGGAGCGCCCAGGTAACGGAATTGCCTGTAGCTGTGTCATCTCTTCATGACTACTGCGTTTGTCACTACCACATTTCTAGTGTGAGGGTATTTTTTTTCATTTTTGGGGTATTTTAAATTTATTAGAATTAATTAGAATTTATGGGAATTTTTAGGAATTATTTGAAATTGTTTGACTAGGTTGACTTTTGACTAGTGTTCACTTTGTAGACCTACCTAGAAGCTAACCCTAGTTAGTGGGCCATGGTTAGGTCAAGTGACTCTAGTCTAACCTAGCCTAGCACTTGGTTTAAGTCATTTTAGCAATAGGATTAGAAGTTATAAGTCATGACTTATGGTTTTAGAAACTTGATTAAGTTTAATCTACATTAGCCTTTGTAGCTTGGCCCAAGGCCCAATAATTTGGCTAAGCCCTCACCCTAAACCCTAATGGCCGGCCACACCCTCTACCTAGGGATTCCTACCATATAAAACCCCTTCCAAATCTAGGGTTTCCTCTTTTCTTTAGGAAGAGCCCTATTTTCAAGGAGGTGAGTTCTTATCTAAATAATTCATTATAAATCCATTATAGGTCCTAAAATCCCCAAATTAGTTGCATTAGTTTCTAAATCTATCCTTCTTGCTGTTATGAATGATTTGGTTCAGTTGGAGTGGATTAGAAGTGATTGGGATACCAAGCAAGGAGCTAGACAGGAGACTTTTCCATTGAAGGTTCAACAAGAGGTATCTTCTTCAAATCTCCATGAGATTTCTTTTAGTCTTCATGTATAGGAAGCCCTAAGAGTCCCCCTAAGGTCTGGATAGGTTTCGTGTCCAGTGTCGGATAATTCGTGTCCATTCTAGACACGTATTAGAACACTGGACATGGTGTTCGACAGAATGCCACAGAGGGCCTGTCGATCGAGTTAACCTATTGTTTTTGAATAGGAAATAGGTTTTTATTCTTATTTAATGATTCTTGTCCTTGTGTCTTGATTTCCGTGTCGTCCTGTGTCGGTTTGATGATGTGGACACGCGCGCGCACACGATCGTACGCTGCTACAGGGATCCCCTGCTACTCGGGCCCTGTAGCGGACACGACACGCACTTATTTGACACAAAACTCGACACGAGGCAAGGGGTACGGACTGACACGCCATGTGTCAAGTCTCACGTGTCCCCGTGTTGTGTCGAGAGAGATATTGATCCCACACGGGGATTTGCCTGTGGGCGTGCACTGTGGGTTTCCCCCACTGACACGGGTCTCGTGTCCGACCCTGACACTTCGTGGACACAAGCCAGTGGGCCCATGAGGTAGCCCTATAGGTGGGATACCCATGTGTGTTACCACGAGATCCATTCGTGTCCTGTGTCGTACATACGACACAATTGCACGTGTGCACGAGACAGTGCACTGTCAGTGCACTGTATGTGTATCACTTTGTGTTTCTTGCTGTGGACACGCCATGTCAGGCTAAGGGTGACACGAGATGATGTGTGGGGTTGTGCACAAGGGGTGTTTACATTTTCCAAGCTTTAGATTCATGATAGTTAATTATTGTTATTCGATTCCACATTGAAATCAATGTCTGATACTGAAACTATTAACCTGTCATTTTTCCAGTTCCTATTTGATGCTGTTCAATGATTTTAATCCTAGTATTGATGATAATTACTGAGGTTAGGACCTAATTATAATTCTTCAACATATTGTCTTGCCATGATCAAATTTGGAGTTGGTTTGATAAGTTGTAGACTGTAATGGGTTAATGTATCATGAACTGATTTTACTAGTTCACTGTTTAATGTTCTTCAAACTGATTTTGAGTCTAACTAAGTATCTGTAAATGAAATCTGAGATTTGGGTTGCCATGTTGATCTTTCAGTGTTTACATTATACTGTCAAACATTCATTTCAGTTTTCTATTTAAAACCTGGAGTTTGTTCACTGTTAAGTTAACTGAAATCTGGAATTATGAGGACTGTCAAGTTAATTTGGTAACCTGAGAATTTGGCCATGTATTTCCTGCATTTTTCATGTGACACTCTTTGTTCACTGTCAACATTTTAATTTAATATTCCTATAAAAATCTGGAAGTTGTATTCATGGTTGGTTAATCTGTATAAACTGAGTTTTTAATTCCAGTTTTGGCTTAACCTGGGAATAGAAGGATATGAATTTGTTTCCTTTTCTTCCTTCCATTTGAGACTGATTTTCCAGTTTTGTTGGTTTCCCTTTCTTGTTTACACATTAGCCCACACACTTTCCTTCCTCACTGTTGACAATTTCCTGCACTAGTTTTCCAGATTTTGTTCACTGTTACACTTCTTCTTATTACTGTTAATTCCTACGTTGCATTGTCTGTACACTTTGTCACACACTAGCTCTCTCTCTTCTATATATTCTATTCCTTACATGTGTAGATGTGTGATTTATAGGAGTGTACATGTATATATATATATATACTCCTATGATTAGCTAATAATGTAGGTTTTGCAGTAGCCTAGATATGTTTAATATATTATGTGATGTTAAATGTATGGGTGTAATAGTGAGATTGTAACTTACTAAGGGTTTTAGAAATTAGCTAAGCTACTTTGTGATATAACTAATATAGGCTTGCTTAGCCTTGATAGGAATGGTGCTAGCTAGTATAGATTAGAATAGCTTAGTTTAGACTCAACTAGACTTGGTTGACCTAGTTTGACTTCTAGGGTTGACCAAAGTTGACCAAGAGTTGACTTTGGTCTAGATTGACCTAGAATCATATAGAATGCATAGTATGACTACATTACACTATTCTGGTCTTGTTGTGACTTGTGCTGTTCTGATTAGGAGCCAGACACCACTCCTTGGACAGTACGTTTCATTCTGGATACTCAGTTACAGGCGAGTACATTCTCTGATCATTTCATATCTTGCTTAGAATTATATTCCTGCTTTAGATTACTATACTTGATGCTGTCACGACATTATTACGGATTAGTACTATATGGATCTTCTCATGCGATGTTATCCCCCTCGGAAGCATCGGGTACATTGTGTCATGTGCGTTTCACTTTCATCGTGTACTCCTGTGCTTTCATTACATGTGCACTCCTGTGAATCTTGTACTCTCATGTTCACGGAGCCCCATGTATACTATCATGTGCACCCTATATGGGCCCCCATGTGATATCCTGTGCAATAATATAACCTATTTAGATCCTTGTATATTGATTGGGGATACGGGGGAGTGCTAGTAGTCGTGTGAACAATTCCATTGTAGTGTAGATTCCTGTGCAACCTCGATATCCTGTAAAAATCTGTCATGTTCACATGTGCTATCTCGTACTCTGACTCACTAGCCACTGTTAGTTCCTTATTTATAGTAGATATTTCTGTTACAGTTCCCTCTCTTGTTTACATACTGTATTTCTTCAGATCCTGTATTTTACTCTACTGCATGATTATATTTTCTAACCTGCTATGATTTGTTGAGATGTACTGTACTCGCTCCTGTCCTGACTGGACCTGTTGAAAATATTACAGAGGACGATGAGGAGGCCTGCCTGGACACCTACTACGGGGCAGCCTTAGATGATACCTGTGAGCTGGACTCCCAGGAGGATCCAGCAGTAGCTGAGGACCTTCCCCCGACTGCCTAGACTAGATTAGTTAGGTTGATTTTCATTTGTAGTCTGGAGGCATGTTCTAGTTAGACTCTTTATTTGGAGATCAGTTGTATATATTCTTTTATCTGAGACCTTGTATTGCTGGGATTATCTTAGACTGCTGTTATCTATTTCATTTCCTTGAGTTTTATTTCATATCGTGCTATCTCTTCCTTAGTTGTGATTGAGTTTTCTATTGCTATGTTACCCCGTTCGGGGAATATAAACTGTTTAGAGATACACTGTTAGATGTTGTGACCTAGGACAGCGTTCTACCGCCGACACTGCGACGTAGGCTGGACGTATTCACGTCTCGTGCCCTTACTCTAGGGTGTGGGTCGTGACACGTTTTCAGTGGTAGCCCATGCAGGTCTAGACTAGAAGTGTAGTGGTACTCGGACTAGAGTATCACTGCAGCCTGCTATAGGATATAGGATATTAATTTTAAGATACTCAATCACTTTAGGAAAATTCCTTTTATTGCCATCTAAATCTTTTTGTCAGCTGATCCTTTGAATTATAATTGTCCGCCTTTGTTATTTCGCTTCTTTCTCAGAAATTGATACTCTTGTTTGTCTATCTTCAGGATGGTAGAGACTCGATTGCAGCGTGCCACCTATGAGGATGATATAGAGGGGACTGCTACCTCTCAGCCAGCACGACGAGGCCAGGGGACTGCAGCTCATGCCACCTCAGCTCGTGTTGAGACCTGTTGAGACCTCGGCAGTCGTAGCAGGGGGTATGCATCCACCGACTGGGAGGCAGGACCCGGTCATTCCAGAGGATCCTTTCTTGCCGCCACCGCCTCCAGGACATATGGACGCAGCTCAGATGTTCGTATATTTCCAGCAGTTCATGGACCGACAGCACGCTCGACAGGACAGAGGTATGGAGTTGGCCGTCACGACAGCCGCAGCTCGATCGGTGTTACAGCAGCAGAGGACACCAGGGATCGAGCAGTTTCAGAAGATAAGCCCCAGAGACTTCATGGGGACAGAGGGGATCCTGTATGCCGACGAGTGGATCGAGCATATGGAGGAGATCTTCCGCTTGGCCAGGATTCCAGCAGACCTTCAGATCGAGGCCGCAGCTAGCCGTATGCGAGATCTTGCTCGCACCTGGTATCAGTCGGACCCCAGGATGGGGATACCGGGGCAGACTTGGGAGCAGTTCAGGGGCTTCTTCAAGAAGAAGTTCTTTCCAGATTCAGCAGTCAGAGCCTTGGAGACGCAGTTTGAGAGCTTGGTCCAGGGGAGCCTCTTAGTAGAGGACTATGCGGGAGAGTTTGGCCGTCTCGACAGGTTTGTTGAGGGGTTGAGCGAGACGGCGAAGGCCCAGAGGTTCCGGAAGGGTCTGGTCAAGGAGGTCAAGTCCCTGACCAAGGGGAACAGAGATGCTACATTTGAGGAGATCTTGACGGGAGCCCTACTTGCAGAGGATGATCTTGAGCTTAGGCTCAAGTGAGGGAGAGACCCAGCTGGGGGCAGTAGCAGCAGCGGGGGCCAGACCAAGAGGCCTCATTTTTAGCACCAACAGCCGAGACAGTTTCAGCCGCAGCCGATTCAGCAGAGGCCGGCTCATCAGCAGCAGTTTGAGCATCAGGCACCCAGGCAGACAGTCAGTTACGCCTTCTACAAGAAGCCAGGGCATGGATGGAATGAGTGCAGGAAGAGGCTTGGGAAGTGCCTTTTTTACGGAGCAGCAGATCACCAGATGAGGGATTGTCCTAGGTCTGTAGGACGAACAGCTCAGGGAGGTGGAGCTAGAGCTCCAGTGGGCCAGCAGCGGGGACCAGTCCTGTCGACGCAGCAGCAGAGGTTTGTCCAGCACCAGCAGCAGGCCAGGGGAGGCCAGCAGGGGTGAGCTTTCACCATGGCAGCTGGAGAGGCAGAGGTGACTGGAGAGCTAATTGCAGGTTCAATTCTTCTCGACTCCAGTCCAGCATTTGCATTATTTGATTATGGTGCATCGTATAACTTCATTTCAGTATCTTTTGCGATTAGACACGGTATCATAGCTGAATCGTTGCCTAGGACTTACAAGATCATGACCGGGGGTGGTATTATCCTCGTGAGTGATGTTTGTAAGGGTCGGAGAGTAGTTTTGGGAGGCCGTGAGTTGGAGGTGAGCCTGCTCGTAATGCCATTGCCGAACTACGATATAGTACTAGGCATGGATTGGTTGAGCAGGCACCACGCCATCATTGATTACAGAGGGGGTAAAGTTCTCTTCAGAGCGCCGGGGGAGCCAGAGTTCGAGTACTCCAGACGTCAGGCAGAGCAGAGCAGCGGAGTCTTCTGTGGAGTCTCGGTCGAGGAGCAGACGATTCCACACCCCTTGATAGCAGAGTATATGGATGTTTTCCCGGAGGAGTTGCCGGGACTGCCACCAGACAGGGACATTGAGTTTTCGATAGACTTGGTTCCAGAAGCGGAACCCATCTTTCAGCATGTCTATCGGGTGAACAACAGCGAGCTGGTGGAGCTGAAAAAGTAGGTGGATGAGCTACTGGACAAGGGCTTCATCCGCTCGAGTTCGTCGCCATGGGGTGCACCAGTATTGTTCGTGCCAAAGAAGGATGGGTCAGTACGCATGTGTATTGACTATAGGGCACTCAACAACCTCACGATCAAGAACAGATACCCACTGCCGCGGATCGACGATCTGTTTGACCAGTTGAGCAGAGCTCGGGTATTTTCTAAGATTGATCTGAGGTCGAGATATCACCAGGTGAAGGTGAAGGGGGAGGATATTCCCAAGACCGCTTTCAGGACGCGGTATGGGCAGTTTGAGTTCCTGGTTATACCGTTTGGGCTAACCAATGCACCCGCAGTGTTTATGAACCTTATGAACAAGGTGTTCCATCAGTATCTGGATCAGTTTGTAGTAGTGTTTATTGATGATATCTTGATATATTCTAAGACTGAGGAGGAGCATGAGGAGCATTTGAGGATAGTGCTGGAGATTCTCAGGAAGGAGCAGCTTTACGGAAAGCTCTCCAAATGTGAGTTCTTCCTAGACTGGGTGGATTTCTTGGGGCTTGTGGTGACTGGAGATGGTATCTCAGTTGACCCCAAGAAGATTGTAGCAGTCGAGGCATGGGCAGCGCCGACATCAGTTGCAGAGATCAGGAGCTTCCTGGGGCTAGCAGGGTATTATCGGAGATTCGTGCAGGATTTCTCCCGGATCGCAGAGCCGTTGACACGGTTGACCCAGAAGGATACTGAGTATATTTGGTCAGAGGAGTGTCAGGCAGCTTTTGATGAGTTGAAGAAGCGGCTGACGATAGCTCCGATTCTGACGTTGCCTTCAGGATCAGGTGGATTCACTATTTATAGTGATGCTTCAGGGAAGGGGCTGGGTTGTGTGTTGCAGCAGCACGGGAAGGTAATTGCCTATGCTTCCAGGTAGTTACGTCCCCATGAGAAGAACTACCCTACCCACGACCTGGAGCTGGCAGCAGTGATATTTGCTCTGAAGCTGTGGTAGCATTATCTGTATGGTGAAAGGGTGGAGATCTTCACAGATCACAAGAACTTAAAGTATGTGTTCACTCAGAAGGAGTTGAACATGAGACAGCGCAGATGGTTGGAGTTGATGAAGGACTTCGACATTGCACTACAGTATCATCCAGGGAAGGCCAACGTGGTTGTCGATGCCTTGAGTAGGTATCCGACAGCCATGTGTTTGACCATGGATCGGCATTTGCTTCCCGACTTGGAGAGACTTGGGATTAAGGTGATCGTGCCGGGAGTGCAGATGCAGCTATGGGGGATACGGATTCAGTCAGACTTGGTGGACAGGATCAAGGCGGCCCAGTTCCAGGATATGGCTTTACAGAGTATCAGAGAGCAGATCAGTATAGGAGTGGGGGATCCTGAGTTTTCACTTGCAGAGGATGGTGCCCTGAGGCATGGTGCCAGGTTATGTGTGCCTAGCGGGGAGCTCAGAGAGCAGATTATGCAGGAGGCCCACAGATCTCAGTACTCTATACACCCGGGTGCCAACAAGATGTACCGAGATCTGCAAGAGCATGTATGGTGGTCAGGAATGAAGCGGGAGGTGTCCCACTTCGTAGCTAGGTGCTTGGTCTGTCAGCAGGTCAAGGCAGAGAGACAGAGGCCTGGTGGATTGTTGCAGCCGCTGCCCATTCCCGAGTGGAAATGGAAGCATATCACGATGGGCTTCGTTTCAGGATTGCCGCGTACTCCAGGAGGGAAAGACGCGATTTGGGTCATCGTGGAAAGGTTGACCAAATTGGCCCACTTCTTGTCATTCAAGGTGGGTACGTCTACAGAGAGGCTGGCGGAGATGTATATGCGGCAGATAGTCAGGATCCCCGGAGTTTTGGTCAGCATCGTCTCAGATCGGGATAGCCGTTTTACTTCCCATTTTGGAAGGAGTCTGCAGACCAGCTTGGGCACTCAGCTCAAGTTCAGTACTGCATACCACCCCCAGACGGACGGACAGTCGGAGCGGACTATTCAGACCCTTGAGGATATGCTGCGGACGTGCGTTCTGGACTTTGGAGGTTCTTGGGAGGATCATCTTCATCTGGTGGAGTTTGCCTATAACAATAGTTTCCAGGCCAGCATCGAGATATCACCTTTCGAGGCTCTGTACGGGCGTAGGTACCGTACACCCTTATCCTGGGATGATGTTGGTGAGCGAGCTTTGCTGGGGCCAGAGATGATTATGGATGCGGCCGAGAAGGTGAAGCTCATCAGGGACAGACTTCGCGTGGCACGGGACAGACATCGGCACTGGGCCGATAGCCACCGGAGACCCTTGGAGTTTGAGGTACAGATTAGAGTAGGATTAGATTTAGGTTGTTGTTTGTGATTTTGATCATGTTTGTTTATTATATTAATTGAGACCTTGCTTGCGATTAGGTCGGAGACCAGGTTTTCTTGAGGATATCTCCGACTCGTGGTACGATACGTTTTGGTGGAGGCGGAAAGCTTAGCCCACGCTTCATCGGCCCTTTCGTTATCCGCGGGAGAGTCGGTGACGTGGCTTACAGGCTAGACTTGCCGCCTGCACTTGTGGGGGTCCACAACGTATTCCATGTATCACAGTTAAGACGGTACGTGGCTGACCCTAGCCATGTGCTCGATCATTCGGAGATTGAGGTGGGGCCTTCCCTCAGCTATCCAGAGCAGCCCGTGGAGATTCTGGATCGACGGAAGAAGGCTCTGAGGAACCAGGTGATACCTTTGGTACGCGTCGCATGGAGGCATCATTCTCCAGGAGAGTCTACCTGGGAGCGGGAGGATGAGATGCGCGAGCGGTACCCTTATCTTTTTGGACCGTGAGGTATACTTTCTATCCTTCTCATCAGTTGTATTTCGTCTTTCAATTTCGAGGACGAAATTCTTTTAAGGAGGGTAGATTTGTCACTACCACATTTCTAGTGTGAGGGTATTTTTATCATTTTTGGGCTATTTTAAATTTATTAGAATTAATTAGAATTTATGGGAATTTTTAGGAATTATTTGAAATTGTTTGACTAGGTTGACTTTTGACTAGTGTTGACTTTGTAGACCTACCTAGAAGCTAACCCTAGTTAGTGGGCCATGGTTAGGTCAAGTGACTCTAGTCTAACCTAGCCTAGCACTTGGTTTAAGTCATTTTAGCAATAGGATTAGAAGTCATAAGTCATGACTTATGGTTTTAGAAACTTGATTAAGTTTAATCTACATTAGCCTTTGTAGCTTGGCCCAAGGCCCAATAATTTGGCTAAGCCCTCACCCTAAACCCTAGTGGCCGGCCACACCCTCTACCTAGGGATTCCCACCATATAAAACCCCTCCCAAATCTAGGGTTGCCTCTTTTCTTTAGGAAGAGCCCTATTTTCAAGGAGGTGAGTTCTTATCTAAATAATTCATTATAAATCCATTATAGGTCCTAAAATCCCCAAATTAGTTGCATTAGTTTTTGAATTTGTCCTTCTTGCTGTTATGAATGATTTGGTTCAGTTGGAGTGGATTAGAAGTGATTGGGATACCAAGCAAGGAGCTAGCAAGGAGACTTTTCCATTGAAGGTTCAACAAGAGGTATCTTCTTCAAATCTCCATTAGATTTCTTTCAGTCTTCATGTATAGGAAGCCCTAAGAGTCCCCCTAAGGTCTGGATAGGTTTCGTGTCCAGTGTCGGATGATTCATGTCCATTCTGGACACGTATTAGAACACTGGACATGGTGTTCGACAGAATGCCACAGAGGGCCTGTCGATCGAGTTAACCTATTGTTTTTGAATAGGAAATAGGTTTTTGTTCTTATTTAATGATTCCTGTCCTTGTGTCTTGATTTTTGTGTCGTCCTGTGTCGGTTTGATGATGTGGACACGCGCGCGCACACGGTCGCGCGCTGCTACAGGGATCCACTGCTACTCGGGCCCTGTAGCGGACATGACACGCACTTATTTGACACAAAACTCGACACGAGGCAAGGGGCACGAACTGACATGCCATGTGTCAAGTCTCACGTGTCCCCGTGTCGTGTCGAGAGAGATATTGATCCCACAAGGGGATTTGTCTGTGGGCGTGCACTGTGGGTTTCCCCCACTGACACGGGTCTCGTGTCCGACCCTGACACTTCGTGGACACAAGCCAGTGGGCCCATGAGGTAGCCCTATAGGTAGGCTACCCATGTGTGTCACCACGAGATCCATTCGTGTCCTGTGTCATACACACGACACAAGTGCACGTGTGCACGAGACAGTGCACTGTCAGTGCACTGTATGTGTATCACTTTGTGTTTCTAGCTGTGGACACGCCGTGTCAGGCTAAGGGTGACACGAGATGATGTGTGGGGTTGTGCACAAGGGGTGTTTACATTTTCCAAGCTTTAGATTCATGATAGTTAATTATTGCTATTCGATTCCACATTGAAATCAATGTCTGATACTGAAACTATTAACCTGTCATTTTTCCAGTTCCTATTTGATGTTGTTCAATGATTTTAATCCTAGTATTGATGATAATTACTGAGGTTAGGACCTAATTATAATTCTCCTACATATTGTCTTGCCATGATCAAATTTAGAGTTGGTTTGATAAGTTGTAGACTGTAATGGGTTAATGTATCATGAACTAATTTTACTAGTTCACTGTTTAATGTTCTTCAAACTGATTTTGAGTCTAACTAAGTATCTGCAAATGAAATCTGAGATTTAGGTTACCATGTTGATCTTTCAGTGTTTACATTATACTGTCAAACATTCATTTCAGTTTCCTATTTAAAACCTGGAGTTTGTTCACTGTTAAGTTAACTGAAATCTGGAATTATGAGGACTGTCAAGTTAATTTGGTAACCTAAGAATTTGGCCATGTATTTTCTGCATTTTTCATGTGACACTCTTTGTTCACTGTCAACATTTTAATTTAATATTCCTATTAAAATCTGGAAGTTGTATTCATGGTTGGTTAATCTGTATAAACTGAGTTTTCAATTCCAGTTTTGGCTTAACCTGGGAATGTAAGGATATGAATTGGTTTCCTTTCCTTCCTTCCATTTGAGACTGATTTTCCAGTTTTGTTGGTTTCCCTTTCCTGTTTACACATTAGCCCACACACTTTTCTTCCTCACTGTTGATAATTTCCTACACTAGTTTCCCAGATTTTGTTCACTGTTACACTTCTTCTTATTACTGTTAATTCCTATATTGCATTGTCTGTACACTTTGTCACACACTAGCTCTCTCTCTTCTCTATATTCTATTCCTTACATGTGTAGATGTGTGATTTGTAGGAGTGTACATGTATATATATATATATATATATATATATATATATATATATATATATATATACTCCTATGATTAGCTAATAATGTAGGTTTTGCAGTAGCCTAGATATGTTTAATATATTATGTGATGTTAAATGTATGGGTGTAATAGTGAGATTGTAACTTACTAAGGGTTCTAGAAATTAGCTAAGCTACTTTGTGATATAACTAATATAGGCTTGCTTAGTCTTGATAGGAATGGTGCTAGCTAGTATAGATTGGAATAGCTTAGTTTAGACTCAACTAGACTTGGTTGACCTAGTTTGACTTCTAGGGTTGACCAAAGTTGACCAAGAGTTGACTTTGGTCTAGATTGACCTAGAATCATATAGAATGCATAGTAGGACTGCATTACACTATTCTGGTCTTGTTGTGACTTGTGCTGTTCTGATTAGGAGCCAGACACCACTTTTTGGACAGTACGTTTCATTCTGGACACTCAGTTACAGGCGAGTACATTCTCTGATCATTTCATATCTTGCTTAGAATTATATTCCTGCTTTAGATTACTATACTTGATGCTGTCATGACATTATCACGAATTAGTACTACATGGATCTTCTCGTGCGATGTTATCCCCCTCGGGAGCATCGGGTACATTGTGTCATGTGCGTTTCACTTTTATCGTGTACTCATGTGCTTTCATTACATGTGCACTCCTGTGAATCTTGTACTCTCATGTTCACGGAGCCCCATGTATACTATCATGTGCACCCTATATGGGCCCCCATGTGATATCCTGTGCAATAACATAACATGTTTAGATCCTTGTGTATTGATTAGGGATACGGGGGAGTGCTAGTAGTCGTGTGAACAATTCCATTGTAGTGTAGATTCCTGTACAACCTCGATATCCTGTACAAATCTATCATGTTCACATGTGCTATCTCGTACTCTGACTCACTAGCCACTGTTAGTTCCTTATTTATAGTAGATATTTCTGTTACAGTTCCCTCTCTTGTTTACATACTGTATTTCTTCATATCCTGTATTTTACTCTACTGCATGATTATATTTTCTAACCTGCTATGATCTGTTGAGATGTACTGTACTCGCTCCTGTCCTGACTGGACCTGTTGAAAATATTATAGAGGACGAGGAGGAGGCCTGCCTGGACACCTACTACGGGGCAGTCTTAGATGATACCTGTGAGCTGGACTCCCAGGAGGATCCAGCAGTAGCTGAGGACCTTCCCCCGATTGCCTAGACTAGATTAGTTAGGTTGATTTTCATTTGTAGTCTGGAGGCATGTTCTAGTTAGACTCTTTATTTGGAGATCAGTTGTATATATTCTTTTATCTGAGACCTTGTATTGCTGGGATTATCTTAGACTGCTGTTATCTATTTCATTTCCTTGAGTTCTATTTCATATCGTGCTATCTCTTCCTTAGTTGTGATTGAGTTTTCTATTGCTATGTTACCCCGTTCGGAGAATATAAACTGTTTAGAGATACACTGTTAGATGTTGTGACCTAGGACAGCGTTCTACCGTCGACACTGCGGCGTAGGCTGGACGTATTCACGTCTCGTGCCCTTACTCTAGGGTGCGGGTCGTGACAGTGTTATTCTAGTTATTAGCCTTAATCCATTTTAGTTGGTACTCCTGACCGTGGTACTCAGGAGTCCCATCCTAGACATGATGCGAGACTGGACAAGTGGGTTTAACAAGCAATCAAGAAAGAACCACCCACGGTGTCAAGACAGGTCAAGCTAAGTTATCAGGTCATGTCAAGTCAGGAGTGCGCCGTCACGGGCCACTATCAAGTTATCAAGATAAATCATGTCAGGGTACTTGTCAGGAGTGCGCCACGACGGGCCACTATCATGTCAGGTTGGTCATGTCAGGAGTGCACCACTACGGGTCACTGTCATGTTATACAAGTTCCTTGCCATACCAAGCCATGTACAATAGTCATTCCGAACATATTAAGTAAAATCAAGTTCATGACAAAAGGCGTAAGGATATAAAATGGGCATAAAATATCTAATAAAATATCAATATACAGGACTATAGAAAAGCCAAGCTTAAAGAAATAAGACCAAAACTTCAAGAGCCAATGGGTTAAGCAAGGGGTTCAGGGGAGCAGCGTACGCGAAAGTCACGCACGCATGAGAGCTGCGTAGGTGAAAAGTCACGCACGTTACAGAGAGCAGCGTGGGTGAAAAGTCACGCACACTGAGAGAGCAGCGTACATGAAAAGTCACGCACGCTGAGGGAGCAGCGTAGGTAAAAAGTCACGCACGCTACAGAGAGCAGCGTAGGTGAAAAGTCACGCACGCTGAGAGAGCAGCGTACATGAAAAGTCACGCACGCTGAGAGAGCAGCGTAGGTGAAAAGTCACGCACGCTGAGAGAGCAGCGTACATGAAAAGTCACGCACGCTGAGAGAGCAGTGTAGGTGAAAAGTCACACACGCTGAGAGAGCAGCGTACATGAAAAGTCACGCAAGCTGAGAGAGCAGCGTAGGTGAAAAGTCACGCACGCTACAGAGAGCAGCGTAGGTGAAAAGTCACGTACGCTCAAGGGACACGCTTCCAACAGGAAGCGTACCTAAGTCTGCGTACGCACGCTAAAGAGCGCGCACAGCTCAGTGTGCGTAAGCTAAACAGCTCTGCACACTGCTCAATGTCTTCTCCAAACAGCAAGAACACCATGGTTGAACCCAAAACTTCAGAGCAACACAACTTGGCCATCCGAACTCCAAATCCGGATTTCCAAAGTTCCAATTTGGGTAGAATTGAATGCTCTTCCACTTGGAAACACCAAAACCCATGAAAATCCAACTTAAAGAGATCAAACCATACAAAATCTGAAAATAGAAATAACTTAGATCTAGAGCAAAGGAGACTTCAAATCACAAAACACCAAGTTCTAATGTTGATCACCATGTCCTAATCTAGCAAATGAACAAAGAAAATTGGGCTCTCATGAAGTGGCAAGGTGCACTTGCCTAGGGTTAGGAGAGTTGTGGAGGAAGGAGAAGAAGAAGAAGAAGGAAATTAATGGTGGAAGTTATGAGGAGAGAGAGTGGTAGGTGGGGGTTATAAAGAGGGGGAGTTGCGGTGGGGATGAGGGGTAGCATAGGCTAAGGTGATCCATCACATAACCAAACCAAACCGAACCAACCCCAATAAAATCGAGCCATGCCAAAACCCAAAATACGAGAAATACTGAAATTCCACAAGTTGAGAAAAATAAAAATACATGCCAAAATCCAGATACGAGTATAAATAAAAAATACAAGAAATACGGGAAATGAGGGTGACAATTACACCAAATCTCATCAGTAATTAATACTGATTGAAATAAATCTTCCTCATAATGATCTTCTGATGTCTGCGAATAAATTTGATTTATTCTCCTGCCACGTGTCCCGGATTATTGAGATTTGACCCAATCTCTGATTGCAACAAATCTGAGAGATTGATTGGCTTAGGACACGTGTCCTAGGAGCCACTGGGGGGATCTGAACCGCATGAAGATTGAGCCGCATAAGAGTTGGGCCGCATAAGGTTCGGGCCACGTGTCAAGGCTGCTCGGGTAGTGGCCTTCCTTCGAACTTTTGAACCGCATGGAGGTGATCATTGCGAGCCGCATAAGGATTCATCCGCTTGAGCCGCATAGAAATGGTCTGCTCCAGCCGCATGGGAAGGCCTCCGTTTGAGCCGCATGAGACTATTTCGGCCTTAGCCGCATGGCATGACTTTATTCTGAACCGCATGGAAAGTCTTCGCTCGAGCCGCATATGATCGTCCACGTGGCAAGACCACGTGTCATTTTATGGATCTCGGGGGATTTATGTCAGAGATCTCTTTCTCTTCCCTAGGGGACTGTCATTATGACAGAGTCATAATTACCACTTTTATGTCAGGGCTGTCACTTTTTCAGAGTTGTCAGCCGTCAAAGCAGTTAATGCAGCATGGGTCGAAGGGGAACAATATTACGCCACGTGTCTTCTGAGCCGCATAGGATGTCTTGAGCCGCATAGCCCCTCGTGCCGCATGAATCTGTGAGCTGCATGGACTTCCTGAGCCGCATGGGGTTTCCTGGCCGCATGGATCCTTCTTTAATATTTTCCATGCTTCTACACCCATAGCAAATTGGGCCTGACCCACCAGAAGTTCCCCTGCTGCATTAACTGGCAGATTTACTGAAAACAAACAAAAGGAACAAGTTAAAAGAGGGACTCTGGCTTATGCGGCCCAGCCTACAAAGGACTTATGCGGTTCTATTGTTGAACATGAGCTTATGTGGCATTAATTAGTGTAAGCTTATGCGGCTCTGATTCGCGTACGCTTATGTAATTATGCTTAACGAGGCGTAATGCGGCTCAAATCAGAAGAGCGTTATGCGGCTCAATTTAGAGGAGCTTATGCGGTTCAGTTTTCGCACAGCCCTATGCGGATGAATCTAGGAGGGGCTCCATGCAGTTTGGTTCAAAAGAGTCCATGCGGCTCTGATCGACAGGTCATTATGCGGTTCAGTTTACAAAGTGTTCATGCGGCTCACTAAGACAACTCCCATGCGGCTCGGACATAGGGTATACCCCCATACGGCTCGATTATGGGACATGTATGCGGCCCATATAATTTGAACAGTTCGCATTAAAGGCTTGTGCATAAAGCATGCAACAGAGCCGACTTTGTTAGGGTTTCGAAGCATATGACTTTCCCAAATCCTTACCCTTAACGGCAGGATGAACATCGGAATGAGCTTTGGGTGCCGCAGCCGACGTCGAGGCTACGCCCTTACCCTTCGCCGCAGCCTTCGTCGCAACCTTGGAGGACTTGGGAGCTATTGCTGATGATCAGAGAAGGAAGACAAAGACAAAAAAGCTAGGACAAGAGCAAAAAGTAAAGAAGTTTTTTTCCAAACACGCTACTATTTATAGGCAGAGCCCATAGACCGACGCATCGATCCATGTGCAATGTAACCGACTCTTCGATTATCAAGGCGATCCGACTATTCAAGGCTAAACTCTTGGGATCCTGCCCCAAAAAGTGGCTTTAAATCTGACAGCAAATCAAAGGTAATCAATGCAAAGATTTACACACATGGCATGAAGACGTGGCAAGGAGCCTATGCGGCCAGACAGCCTATGCGGATAGATAGCCCATGCGGCTGGAAAGCCCATGCGACTCAGATGGCCATGCGGCTGAGGAGGCCATGCGGCTGAGACATCCATGCGGCCAGAACATCCTATGCGGCCCGAAGAGTTTTTACCTGGCCATGCTTCTTATTCAAAGTATTTCAATTTTACAAATTGAAAACTTTGAAGGGAGTCTTGTAGAAGCATGGAAAAGAATAAAGAAAGGCCTATGCGGCTCCGACAGAAAGATCTCCATGCGGCTCAGGATCCCCATGCGACTCAGAAGTCCATGTGGCTCAGGAGTCCATGCGGCTCAAGGTCCATGCGGTTCGGATAGTTCAATATGGCCCAGAAAGAAGCCACGTGGCCTTCAACAGTTCTTCTCTACATTCTGCTACATTTAATGCCCTGACGGCTACTCTGACAAATGACAGCTATGACAGTTCTGACACAAAGACGTAATAATGACTCTGAAATGATGGCGTGTTCCTAGGGAAGAGGAGAAAATCTTCTTGCAGCTGGCAAGATCCACCAAGTCCCGAGGTCACTTCATGCGGCTGCTGTATTTATGCGGCCGCCCAGTTCATGCGGCTGCATCCTTCGTGCGGCTGCCCATCTGCACGCAGCTTTCCATCTGCATGTGGCTGCCTATCTCTATGCAGCTGCCCATCTATATGTGGCTGTCCATCTGCATGTGGCTGCCCATCTGTATGCGGCTGCCAATCCCCATGCGGCTATCCATCCCTATGCGGCTGTCCATCCTCATAACGGCCGTCCATCCTCATGCGGCTGTATGCTTCATACGGCTGAGAGGACCACCTATATGCGGCTCTGCCAGGATGGTCCAGTTGAGACACGTGGCGCTCTTTGCCACAATTGAGACACGTGGCAGTCTTATCTTCTCTGGAATTATGGGTGCTAATAAATCCTAACAAAATCAGATTTGTTGCGATCGTCATAATTGTCCAGATCAAATCAAATCAAATCAAGCAAATTGGACACGTGGCAGGCTATCACAAATCATGAATATTCATGGCAATCAACATGTATTGCCCACAGAGATTTGATGCAATTACATTAATTGCTCAAATTTACTACATTCAAGATGAACGGTCCAGATTGATATCTTTTAAGCGGCCGACTTTTCAAAATGGGTAATCATTGCAAACCCTAAAGATCACCCCCCACTCCTATAAATAGCAAGGTGCTATTCCCTTGCAAAAAAACAGAGACAGACGCATACAGAGAGAGATACGCAGAGGAGCACATACAGAGAGAAAAAGGAGAGCATTTCTTCGTCAGAGCCAAGGCTACGTCCGATCGTCCAAGGAGTAAGGCAGAGCTGCCGTCGCTTTTCCGAGCCTCTATTGTCACCCTCCAGAATCAAAAATAAACAATCGTACTTAGATTGTTGTACCTAGGTTTTCGTCCCTAGGCTTTCTTTGTACGAGCGAATTTGTATTGTGAGTCTAAGTTCAGTCCTCCTATATAAATTGTTTTGTACTTTTACAATCAATGGCAAACAGCATGGTTCAGCCTACTATGCACGTACGGGCAGAATTTGCCGCTGACACGGTCGTCCTGCGCGGACAAGACGCGTCGAGGACTCGATTCAGGGACACAAACATGAAGCCCTAGACCTAGGCTACCCCTAGACTTGACCATGTGCCACAACCTGGCTCGTGTCGCGAGCTACGGACGTTAACACACGTACATGAGGCCCCCCGTGTGCGCGCGTACAGCCCGTGCACTGTCCTGTAGTCTAAGTTTCATAACTCGATAGATACGACACAATTTGGCATGAATTTTTTTGGACACATGGGGGCAACCTCTGCCCATGTCCTCATGAAATTTCACGAGATTTTGTTGATTGTGTGCGAAGTTATCGCACCTGTACTGATTCGGCTGACACCGTATACGCGCGCGTATGTGCCGTGCTATACGTACTGATTGGACAAGATACGAACACGGGTTCGACCCTGTGAGTACCCGAGCATGTCACACACTTATAAACCTTCGTGTTTGCCAAGTTTTACGAGTTCTAGTTGAGTATTTTGCGTTTTGGTTATCGAGTTGGTTTCGGTATTTCGGTTGGGTTATTTGAATTGAGTTTTTGGTTTGAAATCGGATTTTTGAGATTTAAACATATAATTCTGAGTTTGATGTTGTTTTTAGTTTTGTTTATGAGTTTGATTTTGTATATTGATCTAATGGTTACATTCAAATGATTATAATCAATATGTTATAGCTTCCTTTGTATATATATATATATATATATATATATATATATATATATATATATATATATATATATATATATATATATATATATATATATTTGATGTTGGTTTTAGTTTTGTTTATGTGTTTGATTTTGTATATTGATCTAATGGTTACATTAAAATGATTATAATCAATATGTTATAGCTTCCTTTGTATATATATATATATATATATATATATATATATATATATATATTAAGGACATTTTATTGAAAAAGAAAAGGAGGCTCAAGAAGAGTAGTACAGACTGGTACAGGCACGAAGCCCGGGGGAGTAGCGCTCTGCCCGAGGGGGGTGGGTGGCGCTCTGCCCGATAGGGGGCGCACTGCACGAGGGGCCTCGGCTCCCCCCCTGGTGCGCTGGCCGGAGCAGAGAGGGGGACGGGGCCTCCGGCGAGGGGCCAGCCCGAAGAGGAAGGGAGGCGGGGCAGCCGCGGCGAGGGGGATCCCGACGTCGGCTCCAGAGTGGAGACAGGGGGAGGGGGTCGACTCCAGGGGGGAGGGGGCAGTCGCGCCGAGGGGGCGATCCCAGGGGGGATCTTGGATTGCTATGGGGAGGGGGAGATCTGGGACGACTCCAGAGGGAAGGGGGAAACGCGTTGCCCGGAGCCGGGGGGCTCCGGCTACGGTATAGAGGGACTGGAGCAGGCCCGGAGTGGCCCGGAGATGCCCGAAGGGCGGGGAAACGGCGTCCAGGAGGGAGGGAGAGGGTGAGGCGCACGGAAGAGAGGGAGGGAGGGAGGGGAGGGAGCGGGGGGGCTCGACCTCCGGGCGGCCGGTGACCTACCACCGACAATGTGGGGGTCCCTCCCGCACGTGGTGAAAGGATCGCCGGAGCTCGTAGCGGGGGCGTACGGCGAGTCTTCGACCGACGTCGGGGAGGACGCCTTCGAGGGCCGCTGCACGGGGACCGGATTGGGGGAGAGGGACGCCACCGAAGCCCGCGGGGGGAGGGCCGCCGACGCCGAAGGGCACGCCGTCGGGACAGGGGGGCTGAGGCAGGGATCACTCCAGGGCCGCTGGGAGCCGGCCACTGGAGAGAGAAAAAGGCGGCCGCCGCTAATGGGGGGCGCCATTGTGAGAGGATCTGCGGGAGGAGTGGTGAGAGGAGGATGCGATGTCAGCCACGAAAGAGGAGCGGCGAGGGGAGAAGACGCCGGGAAGGGGGGAGGGGCTGGCGAAAATTGGCTCGACCCCGGCCGAGGGCCGAGGGAGGTCGGGGGAGCATCCGGGTGGGCTACCGGCGACGGAGGAGGACCTGACGCCCGTCGCCTAGAGCGGCACGGGGGGCGACGGCGACGCCGAGGGGGGTGGGGAGGAGGAGAACCGCTCGGCTGGAAGACGCCCAGCCAGGCGAACCCCGGTCGACGGGAGGGACGGGTAGGGTGGGAAAAGATGGGGGCTCCGAGGGGGAAAAGGAAGCCAGGAAAGGCGGCCATCCCGAGGGGGCCGGTCGGCTAGAAGAATCACCCGGCCGCTGCAGGGGGGAAACGGCGAGCAGTGGGGGCTCCTCTAACGGGCGGAGGCCACGCGGCTGCTTCTTCCCCATCTTTCAACGCACTCCTTTGTATATATATATATATATATATATATATATATATATATATATATATATATATATATATATATAAAGGAAGCTATAATATATATATATATATATATATATATATATATATATATATATATATATATATATATAAAGGAAGCTATAATATATATATATATATATATATATATATATATATATATATATATATATATTATATATAAAAAATATATATATATTATATATATATATATATATATATTATATATTATATATATATATAAAATATATATATATATATATTAATTTTAACACTAGAATTTATTGAAACCGGAACAGGGTACAGCAGCAAGGAAACGAAATTCGAATTTCGAAAGAAATTCGAAAAAAACAAAAACACAAAGAAAAAGTGGGAGGAAACAGTCCCCCGCACGCGACCCGAGGGGGGTCTCGGTCCGCACGGGGGTGGGGCCCGAGGACTGAATGGGCGGGCCGCTCGAGAAGACACGCAGCCCTATGAGGGGCGCGGCACGAATCCCGTAGAGGGAAGGGCCATGGCGGAGGGACGGAGGGGGACGGGGGGAGCCACGGTGGAGGGGGTCATGGCAGACGGGCGGCGGGCGACGACTGCTGGGGAACCCATCGGCAGTAGGCGACGACGAAGGAGGGTTAGCCAAGACGGAGGGACGGCGAAGTGGGGGGGTGGTGCCGGCCTCTGAGGAGCACCGACGGCGGAGACCGCCGGGACTCGGCTCCGAGGAAGGAAAAAGAGGGGGAAGACCGTCGGGACTCAGCGCTCGTCGCGACCCAACGTTGGAGGCCCGTCTGGGAGAGGCAGAGAGACGGGAGGGTGGGCTTCAACCCGCCTGGGGGAGGCGGGAAGACGGGAGGAGCTGCCGGGGGCGGGCGGAGAGCCGGAGGGAGCTGCCGACGGAGGGGCTCTACCATCTAGCCGGGCGGAGGCAGGGATTAGCGGTAGGGGAGCGACCCCCACTGCGACGCGGAAGGGAGGCCAGCTCCGTCATGGACGGGGTATGGCCAGTGGGCCGCGGCCGTCTGGGCGGAGGCGGAGACCCAGTACCACCGCAGGGTGGATGGGTCTTGCCAGTAGGCCCCCGCCGAGGAGGGATACGGGACGAGGCAGGCGACGGGAGCCGTCGAGGCGAGGGGAGCCTCGGCGCACTGGGCGTCAGAGGGGTAGGGCGCGGGGGGTATGCCACGGCCGAGGCGGGGGGTAGGCGCGGCGGGAAGGGCGACTGGCGGTAAGGGCGCCGGGAGGAATGTCAGAACCGCGGCGGGTGGTGGCGCGACGGGGGGAAGCGTCGGGGGTGGATCCTCCACAGGGGCGGGAAGGGACGCTGCGCGAGGGGAGGCGACAAGGGGCGTCGAGGGTGGGGGGCGACGGGGGGCGCCGGGACTGGAGTAGGGGAAGATGGCGGAGGTGGCTGCGTCCCGGGCGGAGGGCCGAGGAGACCAGAGGGGTCATCCGGCGGAGTAGGGCCGGGTCGCCGACGACTAGGCCTGGCACGGCGAGGATGCCGGCGAGGGGGGTGGCGCCGAGGGGGGGGAAGGGAGGAGGGAGGGGGGTACGTCGAACGGCGAGAGGTCGCTCGCGAGCGTGGGCTCCCAGGCTAGGCCCTGCCATCCACGGAAGCGGGGACGGCGGAAGGGAAACTGGCCGCCAAAGAGGGAGGAAGGGTCGTTGGTCGAGATCAGGCCGAGGAGTTCGACCAACCAACAGGGGGCACCGAATACGATGAGGGGCGGGGAGGAGCCGACGGGCAAGGGGATCCGACGTCCGCTTCTCTTCCCGCTGGAGAAGCCCATCGAGTCTTTAAATTTTTATATATATATATATATATATATATATGAGTTAAAACTCAGATTCTGAGTTGGGGTTTAAGTTTAGTCTAGATTTGCAGTTTGATTTGGTAGTTTAGACCAATATTCACATTCGATTATACCTAATCTCTATGTTATATAATTTTTTCTTTGTATATATATATATATATATATATATATATATATATAGTTGTATAAGCATGAAAATTCAGGCGCATTTATAGGCCAGAATTCCTATGCGCTCAGCATAACCATGCAACCAACTCAGCATGCGCCAGGAAATCTAAACAGAATACTGGGCACAACAAAGAACATCAAAAGCATAGACATCACAAATAAGGCTTTTATTTCATATGAAAGTCTATTACATGTCTAGAAAAATCTTTACAAAGGAGAATTCTTCAAAGTAGTGAAAGATCCTAAAAGAAAAGCTACAGCCAGGTGTATCAATAGCCATGCGCATGACCCGTCAGGCGCATCGTCTAGTCATCACAGCGTAGGCGTACCCTCCCGTGCCTAGTCAGAGCCAATCAGCCCTTGTCTAGCAGGTGGAGTGGCTCTTCCAGCCTAACAAAGTCGGGACTCGAACGTCCCGATCTTTGGATACAACAGGCACCTTCGACCTATATCGGGACTCGACAATCTCGGTATTTGGATACAACGGGCACTTTTACAAACTTCACCTCCAGAAGGTGTTCATCATCAAAACTTCTTCGAACGACGGGATTGGCTACCTACAATGCAACATCTCGCCAAGAAGGAGGACCGACCGAGTTCATCTCCATTCGGGAAGGAAAGTGAAATGAGAAACAAACTTATCTTCACAAAACTGCTATTCATAGGCCGGGCAGATCAAACCCATGCGCCAAGTGACAGTCCCTCCAAATTCTGTGTAATAAATTTGTATTAAAGCCAATGAATCTACCTCTTCGAATTCAACGAAGTTAAAGCAGCCATCAATGCCTCGAAAAACTCAACAGACAGGCCAAAGAGGATGCGACACGTGTCAGATGTGCCGTCAACATCTGTGTCTAATGCGACGTGAGCCCATGCACTCAGGAATGGCATTCACTGATGCGCCTCTCTTAATTACACCGTCATCAAATATTTAATGCTGATGAGACAAAGGCGGCAACACGTCTGTAACTCCTCTTCCCGAAAATTTTGAAATTTATTTGATTTAAATGGTGATTTTCAGAATTTTTGTAAATAAGTAGTTAGTTAATTATTACGATAGATGACTTCATCCATGGTTGAGTTTTGAAGTACAAGACGACTAGAAATAATGGCACGGATAGTGCAGTGGCGTACTTTGACTAGTGTTTATCCATGGTAGGGAAGGCCGAGCCATAGGATTGTTCTAACTAGAAAAACCAGGCTAAGTTGCGACTTAACCCCTATAGATTAATTAATTATATATTAATTAATATTATGATTTTAGGGGACCCGCTTGTGCCAATTTAGTCCGAACTGGACCCGAACCAAATCCAAGCCCATGCAGTGATGTAGTGCATCCAAAGACGCCCATGTAGGCATATTTTAAGTATATACATTATTTTATATTTTTCTTTTATCTTGGATTTACAAATATTTTCTAAAAATGTTTGTTATGCGTATTATATAAGTATTATTAATTCTTATATGACATTTAGAATGTTGCATGACTTTCGGAGGACCTATTAAAGTAGAGGTTGAAGGTGTCACCCAATAATGTACCTATTATTAGCTTACTGTATTTCGTTATCATCATTATATTATTGTTGATACTATAATTATTATAAAAGTATCTTATTATGGATTATCTGTGTTATCTAGAAATAGGTATCATCATATATATACATATTTATATGAATATACTCTACACTAGCAAATTAGATTATTAAGATTTTGGGATTTTACGGAGTGTTATACATATATATAAATATATGGGTATATATAGTTATATATAAAAATATATATATATGTTAGTAAAAAAATCAAATAGAAAAAGAAATAATAACAAAAATGAGAAAATTCCAGCCCATCCCAGGCCCGACCATCCCAGAACCCAGCCGAGCAAACCGATACTATATATATAGAAACAGAGATCGAGAGAGAAAAATGAGAGGAAGAACCCTAACCCTAGCCGTGTCTTCCCCCTGGAGACCCCGACGCCGGTACGCGCCCCTGGACCGCCGCGCGTGACCGCACGGGGCGCCGGAGGCCGGCCAAACTGAGCCACAACATCAGCAACAGCAGTTCAAGAACTGCCAGGTACCCAAGTTCATGATGTTATTTCTTCGTACACACTTCACCAACTTCGATCTACCAAATCCTACGAATAGCCAATATAACCCTCTTCATACCCTTTTAAATAGAATTTCATATGCATACTTAGATCGCTCAGAAATTCGACGTAAACATCGTCGAAAAACTGACTGGAAACAAGACATTTAGATTGTCTCAAACCACGAGTTTGAAGGGAGTTTTGGAACCAAACTTGAGAATTTCTGAAAATCTAAATGAACAGATCTGTAAACAACCTATATAAGATCGAACTCCTTCTTGTAGAATTATTTTGACCCATTATTCAGAAAGTTAATTGATTTTGAAAAAACAAGAAAAACTGATTCGAAAACTGAAAATTTAGAAAAAACCTTCGATATGACGTGTGTTCCGCCAATCCGGACAACAAGATCACAAACCGAAAGTATCAAAAGGTGCGTATCTGCTTCGTGGACGTGTGGAGTTTGACATAATTCAAATTGGTTGCGTGTGCACAACGAATTTGATGCATATCCGTCAAAATTTACCGTATCGGTCACTTTGCAAATTCTTCAATTACTTTGTGCACGTTCATCAAATCGAGACAAAACTTGTACCAACAGGACCGATCGTTTTTCTGGTCTTGTATGCCAAGTTTGGTCCAATTTTAAGACAGATGATCGGATCGCTATTTTACGGGCCCCACCGTGGGCGCCAGACCTATTAAAGTAGAGGTTGAAGGTGTCACCCAATAATGTACCTATTATTAGCTTACTGTATTTCGTTATCATCATTATATTATTGTTAATACTATAATTATTATAAAAGTATCTTATTATGGACTATTTGTGTTTTCTAGAAATAGGTATCATCATATATATACATATTTATATGAATATACTCTACACTAGCAAATTAGATTATTAAAATTTTGGGATTTTATGGAGTATTATACATATATATAAATATATGGGTATATATAGTTATATATAGAAATATATATATATATATATATATATATATATATATATATATATATATATATGTTAGTAAATAATTGAAATAGAAAAAGAAATAATAACAAAAAGGAGGAAATTTCAGCCCATCCCAGGCCCGACTATCCCAGAACCCAGTCGAGCAAACCGATACTATATATATAAAAACAGAGATCGAGAAATAAAAACGAGAGGAAGAACCCTAACCCTAGCCATGTCTTCCCCCTGGAGACCCCGACGCCGGTGCGTGCCCCTGGACCGCCACGCACGGCCGTGCGGGGCGCCGGAGGCCGGCCAAACCGAGTCATAACATAAGCAACAATAGTTTAAGAACTGCCAGGTACCCATGTTCATGATGTTATTTCTTCGCACACACTTCAGCAACTTCGATCTACCAAATCCTACGAATAGCCAATATAACCCTCTTCATACCCTTATAATAGAATTTCATATGCATACTTAGATCGCTCAAAAATTTGACGCAAACATCGTCAAAAACTGACTGGAAACAGGGCATTTAGTTTGTCTCAAACCCCGAGTTTGAAGGGAGTTTTGGAACCAAATTTGAGGATTTCTGAAAATCTAAATGAACAGACCTGTAAACAACCTATACGAGATCGAACTCCTTCTTGTAGAATTATTTTTGACCCATTATTCAGAAAGTTAATTGATTTTAAAAAATCAAGAAAAACTGATTTCGAAAACTAAAAATTTAGAAAAAAAACTTCGATACAACGTGCATCCCGCCAATCCGGACGACGTGGTCACGAACCGAAAGCATCGAAAGGTGCGTATCATTTTTTTGATGTGTAGGCTTTGACGGAATTCAAATTGGTTGCGTGTGCGCGATGAATTTGATGCGTATCCGTCGAAATTCACCGTATCAGTCACTTTACAAATTCTCCAATTACTTTGTGCACGTTCATCAAATCGAGACAAAACTTGTGCCAACAGGACCGTATCATTTTTTTGGTCCTGGATGCCAAGTTTGGTCCGATTCTGAGACAGTTGATCGGATCACCGTTTTGCGGGCCCCACGATCCGACTCAACGGGCGATTTTGTGCACGGCCCACCGGAATCCAACTTTGGACATACGGTTGGATTTGTATCAGAAAACAAGACCTGTAGACACGTAGTTTGATGACTTTAGAGACAAATGACTCTGGCACACTTTTCGGTGCAAAGCGGGTCCAACGACGGATACCGTTTTGACCCAAAATTATCGTTTTGCCCCTGTATCCAAAATTGGACTTAAGGACAGGCAATCCTAGCTAATGTGACTATTTTAAAAATGTTGGTAATGTCCGTTTCAGCTTTCAGAGACAGTTGTAAGATTTGGACTCTATGGCTTACTAGTTGACAGTATATTGTTGGTTCTTCGTGCTACCATCAGGCAAGTATACATTGTCGAACATATACATTATTTATATTGTTTTTCTCTTTCTCTATTGTTTTCCTTTTCATATTGTCACATGATTTCCATATTGTGATTGGTTTGTCCTTGATTGTTTTACTTGTTTTAGATTACGTGCACGTATAGGATATTCGATATTGCTTGATTATTGGTCTTTTCGTGTTACCTTGTCTCGTGATCAAGTTGTCAGTTTCTATACCTTGTTCTTGACTTGACCATTCTTGACTGGAAGTATCTTGCATTATACTACAGTTGAGACATACTGTAGATTGGGAGTATCTTACACTGTACTACGACCTATAGCAGATTCTTCGATCATGATATTGATTGATTGACTTGCTTGAGACATACTATAGATTGGGAGTATCTTGCATTGTACTATGACCTATAGCATATATTGATTGATTGATTGACTTGACTTGCGACACTATAAATTGGGAGTATCTTGCATTGTGCTACGATTTATAGGAGTCTACTTGACCTTGTATCATTTAGGAGAGGAGATCGATACTAGAATTAGCTAATCTCGACTGAGAGTATCCTGCTTTGTACGTCAAATGAAACACTATAGATTGGGAGTATCTTGCATTGTACTACAAGCTATAGGAGTTCTGATTGGTAGTTAGCCAAGTCTAGTATTACATTTCCACACGACTCGTCGCCCCTAGATGTTCTTCTTGCAGTGTTCTTATCCTCCATCCATGTTATTTACTGTCATATTAGTATGCATGTTTTATGTATCTTGCTAGTCCTCTTAGGACCTGATGATCTCTTCAGGTAGCTAATTGTATGGAGTTAGTTAGCTGAGCATGTGGTAGTTGACTTCATCTGCATGATTCAGGTATTTTGTTAATGTTATTGATTTACTATCTTTCTCGTGCTTTTATGATATATCTTGCTTATCAGCTTAGCTTTATAGACTCATATTATTCTTGGAGTCTTTCGGACATATATGCTAGTGGGCTGCAGACCACGATCCATACTTGTTCATTCTTGTTTTATATAATCTTATGGATTGAGATATAGTTTTACCATATTAGACATGACACCATGCTCTTGACAGCTTATACGTAGTCGGGTTGGGCTGCAGTTCGCTCGATATGTAGCTGGCTTGTTCATGTACTTGCATCCCGAAAAGCGGGTGCGGGTCGTGACAACGTCCTCCGAAGATGTCCAATCAGCAGCCCTTTGCCGAAAATGAAGAGCCGCTGACATCAACATCATCATTTCACTTTTGGTCGACTACAGTTGTCCTCGCCACGTGGCCGACCAAGCCTTCGCATGCGCCATGTAGCCATGCGCCCAGGAATGCATGTACCCCAAAGGCCATACGTGTTCCCCGACTTACTTCTGATACCAAGCAACAGAAGACTAAGCTCTGCATGCGCCTCAGAAGCCATGCACCGGGACTTACTCATGGCTTCTAAAAGTTATAAACCAAGTCGCCCCTGCGCATGATCCTATGTGTACCCTGATGCGAAGCTCTGCATGCACCTCAGAAGCTATGCGCCAGGACTTGCCTGTGACTCCTAAAAGTCACAGATCTAAGTCGCCGCATGTGTCTGATCCTAGGCACATCCTGACAGATATTCTTCTACAAAATCAGAGATCTTTGAGTCACAGACATGCGCCACGTGTACTTGACTCAGTTCTTCTCAAGAATGGGTGCTAACCACCCAAGATCTCAGCAACAACCGAATCTCTGTAACTGCCACGTATCAGCTCAACCGCAGCCCAACAGAGCAGTTCAAACAGATTCTACTCCAACTCAGGGTGCATCGTCCATGCGCCCCCCTCAGCATCAGCCACGTGGCGTTCCCACGTCCAGGTGCATCCGACATATACGCGCATGAGAAGCCCAGCCTACTGCCTATAAATAGAAGGACCATTCCTTCACAACAGAGGATCACCAGAATATACACAGAGATCAGGATATATCCAGATAATATATCCAGAGAGCAAGTAAGGCACCTAACATCTTCTTCCTCTCACACTACTCCAGCACCCCGAGCAACCCAGACCTTCAGAGAATCCAAGATCGTCGTCAGATCGTCAACGGAGTCAACGCATTACCACTTGCTCCACCGACACAGTTCCCAGATAAAAACAAAAGTGTCTTCTAGGACTACAATTAAGTTCTACATTGTGTATTGTTCTGTTTCTAATCAAAATACCCAAAGTTTCAATCAAAAACACTTTTTGTTCCCTTTTTTCGATGGCGAACAAGCTAGAGACTCTGATGGGGACATCCTTCTCCTCCAAAGAGAAGGTTGTGTCGTAATCTGAGGACATCAAACTGGGCTCCTCCTATAAGACACTTGTGGTACGCTTTAATCAACAGGCGTATAAGGAGTTCATCTCTGAAGGCAGCGCAAGTCCTTCGAAGCGGCTGCCAAAGCCGAAGAAGATTCGCTAAGTCTGGGGGCGTAAGGGCGATGCTCCTAGCACCATCACTGAAGGGGATGCGCCGTCGCAGCTGAACCTTCCTGCTGATATTCTCAGCAACCAAGATGTGCCCACTGGTGTAGCACATTTGCCAGGGAAACGTAGCCTTGATTGCATTCTCCAAAAGTCTTCTTCCCAACCTAAAAAGACGCGTCGATGGAGGAGAGGTTCAGCCAATCTCCAGCACATGAGCTCTGGTGCGCAGGAGAGAACGTCTGTCTTCAACAGACTAACTCGCTGTCATGGCGAGGTAGAATTGGATCCTGAGTACTATGTGCCTTCACGGGCTAGTACAAAGAAGTCCAAGGCAGCACGGGCTATGCGCCCCAAATGTGCTATGCCAACAGCGAACCAGAAGCATGCGCTCAAAATCATGCGCGCTGCTGATGGCATGCTGTATAGAGTCAACTCAGGTACATCTGTGTCAGGAACGAGTCAACTTTCAAAGTCCCTGTCTCGCTTGGGCACATCTACTGCATTTTGAACCAAGTCAGACAAGGCAAAGTCTGCGATGTTGAGTCCATGCGCCCACTTGGGTGATGCGCATGAAGTGGATTCAAGTTGCAATAAATGTTGTTCCTCTACTAATGATCTGGGCGTATCTCATGCGCGTGAACCAGATCATGAGGCACACCATTCACATAAACACCCCGACGCCTGGCCTTGCCATGCACCTGATGGGGGTGTTAAAGTGAAACTCTTCCTTCATGATTTGTGCAACGTGATCACTCACAAGCGCGGATCAGGAGAGTTGACCAATAAGCATGATGTGCACCTCGCGGGGCACACATCAATTGTTGTTGCTACAAAACTGTGGCTCCACCACAAAGGCAGTTCGTGTTCCAGTAACTGCAATCTACGACACCAATCCAACGTTGACTCGAAAAGAAGATGCTAGTCGAAGCGGAGCCCAAGATCGCTTCCTGCTATCTTGTCTCCAACTCTTACTCATCTGGAAGAAAGGCAACTACCAACTCCTCGGCCTCTGCATCCAAGAGTCAGCCGAGGAAGAGCAAAACGGTGGTCCCCGCCCTCAGGGGTGTTCGAAAGCACCCGGGCATGGAAGAAGGCTCTGGAAGAAACAACAGCTGGGGGTAGTCAAAACCAAGATAACCCTTCTCCCGAAGATGAGGATGTCCTCCAGAGGACCGACCCCGACAAAGCTGGGTGTAGCCAATACGAGGCCTCAGAAAAAGAGGCCTTTCCACAGGAAAGTGAGGTCGAGAGCGAAGCCTCAACCGATCCATCCACTTCCACCCATGCTATGACAGCATACATGGCAGGGGGTGGTGATGAAGGAGAATTAGATGCTCCAGCGCTGGACATCGTGCAGCGCATCGACACTCTTGAAGGGGGTCTCAAAACCCTCTTTGCATCCATGCAGACCTTGACCCAGGCAGTGTACGACATTCGGACCACACTGGCAAGGAAACCTATCTTCACCGGCCCCGACCCAGGGGTCAACGGGGAATCAAGTATACCCCTTCAACGGGTATCTTTGGGGGCAGATACTCATGCCGTGCCTCGAACGTCGGCTCCTTCCAATTCTCAGCTTCAAGCTGTACCACCTTCACCCGCTCCCAGCTCGACAGAAGACTTGGTCAAAATGATCAGAGACCTGCGTGTGTGCTTTGAGGCCCGAAATAGGCAGCAAGAGCATCAGAAGTTAGGACTCCCATAACCTTACCCCCCTCGAATGGAACAAGGTGGTTTATCCTCCTAATTATAAACCACATACACTGACACCATACGATGGAAAGGACTCTCATCGCCGGTACTTAACCTACTTCTAGTCTCAGATGGGGCATCTCCCTAGGAAGATGCCCTACTCACAAGCCTATCTGTCGAGGCTTTGAAGGGAGTCACCTATGACTGGTAGTACAGTCTCCCGGACAACTCCATATCATCCTTCGACAACTTGACACGCCTCTTTCTCGATCGGTTCTATGACGGAGTGAGGGACATGACCATGTTGTCTCTTATAGAATTATGCCACATGGAGAAGGAGACTGTTCGAGCCTTCATCGAACATTTCCGATAAGCATGCTTAAGGTTGCCTCTGGGCATGACGGAACATGCGCTCATCGACTCCTACAACATGAACATGATCCCTGCAATCAAGCTCTGGCTCAACTCCACTCCTCCGCCCGATTGGAGTTCACTAATCATTGAAGCCGAAGCTGCTGAAAAAAAGGCATATAATGCTCGCCTTCTGGGGGTTAACTTCTTCGCATTCGACGATAAGGCAAAACGGTCTGCTACCAGCAGTAGCGGGCGTGAAGCCTAAGGCAAACATGCATTGACTGTCAATGCGTCAAAAAACACGCAAGGTCCCGCCCAGAAGCCTCCACCTGCACCAAGGCCGAAGACGGTCTACTCCTTCAGTAACAAGGATACCTTACAACTCTTTGAGATGCTGAAACAAAGCGACAAAATCAAGTTGCCTGATCCGAAACGTCCCGACGAAGTAGGCAGAGACAGCGACCCGAGGTACTGTCACTACCATCGATTTGTTGGACATCCAATAAAAGACTGCTACATCCTCAAAGACTACATACAGCCCATGATCAATGCGAACGTTATCTCAGTCGACTACGAGGAGAAGACAGTCTCGACCAACATTGTGTTGCTCCAGTTCGGCACCCTGCCGTCTACCACAACTCAAGATGGTGTTGTCCCCATCCCAAAGATAATAATGGAAATAGTCAACCTTCTACCCACTCGTGACAATGTGAGTATACTGATACCACTCACCACTTCTCGGGAGGAGATCCTGTGGGTTCATCCAGATCTCGCTCCGGAACTCACTAAACTGGGGGTACGTTCTACCTCCAAGTCTAAAGGCAAGAAGACCAAATCCTGCCGCATGGTGACTGTCTCCCCTAAGGAGGCACTTCCTGTACAAACGCTTTTACAGCAAAATGCCCGACCAGAGAAGGCCCCTGTCGAAGTGGTATATCCCGTCAGCTCCTCGGCTGCTCCAGGGGAAGGTCCCTTCCAACCTCCGGCAGCTGACAAACAGAAGCAGAAAGAGGCCCGCTTCGATAGGCCTCTACGAAGAGATAATGCTTCAGGGCTAGCCAAGCCCCACAATTTTGATATACTAGCACGACTGGCCAGTACTCCAGCATGCCTCTCTCTATTTGAGCTCCTCCGTCTATCCAAAGATACTCGGGAAGCTCTCTGCAAGCCCTGAAGGACGCTGAGTCTTCCGTCAGTCAGGTAAAGCAGCCTGAAGACGATCCAACAGCATGTCCATACTTCCATAGTGTGGGGGAGATCATCCCCAATATCACATTCACTCAACATGACATGCTGCTCAAGAACAATAGACACAATAGACCCTTGTATTACACAAGATACGTCGGTGCCATCAAGGTGGATCAAATACAGATCGACCCTGGATCTTCCCTCAGCATTATCCTTCGAACTCTGCTTCAGACATTGGGGATCCTGATGCATCGTCTAACAGCATCTCACACTACAATCAGTGGTTTCAATTCCAGCAAAAACAAACCACTGAGGAAGATTCGGCTGAAATGTCATATCGGTGATCTCCAGACCGAGGTGATTTGTTATGTTGTGGATGTAAACGTCAACTAAAACATCCTGTTAGCCGGCCATGGTTACACGAATACATGGTGATGCCATCTACACTCCATCAATGTATGAAATACGTATCCACCAACGGCATCGTCCGAACGAAGTTTGCTGATGTCGATCCCTTCATGGGGATTGAGTCCTTCTTCACCGACTCTGATCTATACAAATCAATTCATCTCGAAGATGAAGCCAACGACATCGATGATGAAGCAGAAGCTGAAGATGAAGCTGACTTGGAGGCGGATATAATAATCAATGCTCCCCTAAAATTGTGACTCAAGGGGAAACCGCCTCAGACACCGGCTCCTATGGTGGTCAACTTCGTGGGAAGGCACCAGCTTCTCTGGGCAGAACATTCGATGAAGCTCCTCCGAAGATACGGCTTAAAGGCAAGCCTCCTCAAGTGGCGGCTCCCCTCCTAGCCAAACTACGGGAAAAAGCACCAGCTACCGGGACATCAACTGAGGCACCCCTCAAGGTACGGGTCAAGGACAGACCTCCTCAGTTGTCGACACCTCCTACCGCCAAACCACAAGGTAAGACCCCAACGTCTTTCTCAGCACAGACAAAGGAGCCAGTACGGGTCAAACTCCCGAAGAAATTTCTTGAACCCCCCAAGGTTGCTCCGGTGCTCACTGACGAAGAAGTAGGAGAGTACATAGTGGCTAATGTCAATACCCCATCCCTTGATGATGTAATCTCTCAGAACAAAATCCCGTATTTTATCAATAAAAGGGTATCTTTCAATTATTCTAGTCTTCCATATTGGAATACAATATACACTCTAGATAATGCTTTACAGTCGTTGCAAACAAATAACGACTGTTACTTATGTAAATCGAGTCATCCTGTACCAAGGAGTCTGTTACATAGTCCCGCCTCGAAACCAGGACGAGAAGCCTATTATCTTCGGTAAAGTCGAACGTCACCAAGACCTCCTACCGACAGAGCCAGAGCCCGATACCAGCAGGATGCAAATTTATCGGTACAATGATCGAGCCAAGTATCTCATCCAAAAGATGGGTTACAACTTGAAGAGCGGCCAGGGTCTGAACTACGGCAAAGGTCGATGCCTTCTCCTACGACTTCTAGTGCCAAAAGGAAAGCCGTAAGACTACTATCACCGTACTCGACAGGGGGTAGGCTGCATCACGCCTCCAACAACTTCGAAGAGTTCAGAGGCAGAAGATGTCGTACGTTCTCACTCGTCTGATACTTCAACTTGGGACTCTGACACCAGCGTCGGCCCAATCCTCAGAAAGGTGCTGTCAGCCAACATGACATCAGCGCATCCTTCAGAAGATGAAGACGACGATCAGACGGTAGAGTTCTTTGAAGAAGAACCTTGGGTTCAACGCATAGGCGCATAATGGAAATTTTTTTCTGAATTACGAGAACCCTCTATTGAAGATGAAGTCGAACAGATCGACCTTAAGGACGGATCGACATCTAAACCCATCTTCATCAGCAGGAGCTTGGCGGGGGAAGATCGATAATCCTTAAACCATCTGGTCAAAGAATACATCGATGTCTTTGCCTGGAGCTACGAGGATATGCCAGGCCTCGATCCATAAGTCGTGATGCACAAGCTTAATATCTTACTTGACGCTAAGCCTATTAAGCAACAACAGCGACGCTTCCGTCCAAGCATCATAGACACTATCGACAAAGAAGTGGATAAACTCCTGGGTAGTGGGTTTATTAGCAAGGAACGACATCCGGATTGGGTAGCCAATGTTGTCCCCGTCATCAAAAAAATGGAACGATCCGGGTCTGCATCGACTTCCGAGATCTCAACGCTGCTTGTCCGAAAGACGAGGTTCCACTCCCGATCGCTGACGTAGTGACCGATAACATATGTGGCGTCGCACGCATGTCCTTCATGGATGGGTACTCGGGCTATAATTAGATCAAAATGTTCCCAGACGACGAAAAGCATACGTCGTTCAGGACTCCGAAGGGGGTTTACTGCTACACAGTAATTCCCATTTGGCTTGAAGAACGCAGGTGCCACATACCAACGAGCAATGAGCACCATCTTTTGCCAACACCTTCGTAAGACAGTCGAATGCTATGTTGACGATATCGCCGTTAAGAGCCGTCTTAGGGGCGATCACCTACAAGATCTGAAGACAGTCTTCGATCTCATACGGGCGCATCAGCTTAAGATGAACTCCACTAAATCCTTTTTAGGGGTTTCTAGTAG
This sequence comes from Iris pallida, assembly GCA_029216955.1. Classification (NCBI taxonomy): domain Eukaryota; kingdom Viridiplantae; phylum Streptophyta; class Magnoliopsida; order Asparagales; family Iridaceae; genus Iris; species Iris pallida. The sequence goes on from JANAVB010031813.1 coordinate 5,602,156, forward strand.
AATGTTCTTGTGCTTCATCATCACTACGAAAGGCATTCATGTCGACCCCGAGAAGACCCAAGCCATCTTGACATGGACCCTCCGAAGAACCTTAGAGAACTTTGAGGCCTACAAGGACGACTCGCCTACATCCGGAGGTTTATCGCAAACCTTTCTGGGAAATGCTAACCTTTCACCAAGCTCATGAAGAAAGAAGTTTCCTACGTCTGGAAGAAGAATGTCAGAAAGATTTTGACGACATCAAAGCTTATCTAATGAGTCCCCCAGTCCTGGTGGCACCCATCGCAGGCAAACCATTCTTGCTCTATGTTCGTGCAATACCATTCCCTTGGCGCTTTGTTGGCCCAGAACAATGAAGCAAGCCATGAACAGGCTATTTACTACCTCAGCAGGAAGATGGTTGGGGCTGAACACTGGTAGAACCCCGTAGAAAAAGAGTGTCTAGCCTCGGTGTTCGCCATCTAGAAGACTCGCCACTATGTCTCGGGACAGACAATCCATGTCATCTCCCTAGTCAATCCACTCAGAATTCTCATGACAAAGCCAGGAGCACTAAACTCCCGGTTGGCTACGTGGGCGATACTATTGACACCATATGACATGGTATTCGTCCCGTAAAAAGATGTCAAGGGCCAAGCTCTGACCGGCTTTTTAGCCGCATACCCGATTCCAGAATCATCCAGACTCTATGAAGGCATTCCGGATGAGGTGCAAGAATCAAACATTACCGAAGAAAACTCCGTCTGGCGGATGTTCTTCGACGGTGCTTCCAGAACAGGCCCCAAAGGCCAAATTATCGCAGGAGTGGGGGTAGTCTTGGTCTCTCCCGACAAGCTGGTCATCCAGCGTGCCTATTCGCTTTCAGAGCCGTGCTCCAATAATGTTGTAGAGTACAACGCTCTCATCATGGGACTCCAGTTAGCAAAATAGCTGGGGATGGATTACCTTGAGTCTTACGGTAACTCAAAGCTCATCGTCAATCAAGTTCGAGGACAGAACGAGGTCCGCCATGAAGACCTCGTTCCCTATCACAAAGCAGTGTTGGACATTATCTCAACCTTCGCAGAGTTCTTCATAGAACATGTGCCTCGACTGCAAAACTTGGAAGCCGATGCTCTGGCCGGCCTCGCAGCCTCACTGGCTGCACCTGTAACGCCCCAGTCCCAAAATACATAGGACTAGGTACATCGACATGCCAGCTGTATACATACGAAGTACACTCCAATATATGGAAACCTTGTATGTATACATAAGCTGTAAAATGCAGTAGAACCATAATAACTAAATCTCATCCACTAGATAAATAATTGATATAAAAGCAACTTTGAATTTGTCATGTATACAATCGTTGGGCGGAGACAAAGTCCACTACCAACTATCTCAAATAAAATGTACAAGGAGTGATCGATAAAATAACGAGACGAACCAAGCGCAATCGTCTTCGAAAGAATGGAGAAGATCATGGCCTTGGCTAGAACACCTGCAAAATCACAGAAGTACATACCTGGAGAGATAACCAGGTCCTCAGAGGGACGTAACAAGATACATAAAGAACATGCCATAATAAACTGAATATGTAATATGTCACAACCCGAAATAAGTGACAAGACGACAATAAGGTAATCTAACCGTACTACAGTATTTATGCAGTTAAGAACAAACCTCCAACGCATGGCCACTCTGGCTCAGTAGCAGTAATCTCAGGTATGGCCCATCAGGATACCAGGGACCTCAAAGCATAACATTCATCGAATGTCAGAGGCTAACAGTAAATCAGTATCAGGATCCAGGACCGTATCTCCCGCGAAGATAACCGGCAATAGGGAAGTGCATACTTGGCCCATACGTTAAGGAACTGTTCTTCCCATACAATGCCTAACATAGTCACATCTATGTCTCATATACCTCTACTAACTGCTAAGTCTCCTAACATGCCTCTATTAGCAGTTAGCCCTAACGCATGCGCATGGGGGATCAGCCCACACACAAGAACCTCTACATGCTACTCATCTCACACATCTTCGTAGTACAACTGTGTCAAAGTATATGTGATACACTACAGATGGTAGTCTCTTAACTCTAAGTCCATATGCAGTCAAAGGATAATAACAAGTACATCTAATATCACTGAGCAGACAGTAAATCAAGAACTGTAAGAACTAGAAATAAATGAACAGTGATATGTAATAAAATGTAAACTGAATATAAACAGTATATTGGCAAGGTATCTTGCCTGAGGTTATGTGCAAAAGAGAATAATCCAGCAGCTCGAACAAACAAATAAACGAAGCAAGAAAAGCCAAATCCCGCCGATGACTCCGGATGCTGCAACAGACATCACGAACGAGTTTGGAATATGAGATATGCCTAGGAAACGCCTGTCCAAAAGTTAAATTCTAGAACAGGGGCAAAATCATAATTTTGGGTCAAAACGATGTCCGCCGTTGGACCCGCTTTGCACCGAAACGCGTGCCAATATCTACAGTCTCTAAAGTCGTCAAACTACATCTCTACGAATTTGTTTTGATGAGGCAAACCAACGGTACGTCCAATTTTGGATTCCGGTGGGCCGTGCACAAAATCGCCCGTTGAGTGGGATTATGGGCCCGCCAAAATGGCGTCCCGATCAACGGTCTCAGAATCGGACCAAACTTGGCTCATAGGACTAGAAAAATATTTTGAGCCCAATGGCACAAGTTTCGTCATGATTTGATGAGTGTACACAAAGTAATTGGAAAATACTGAAAATACGCGATACGGGAAAATTTGACGGATACGGATCAAATTCGTCGCGCACACGCAACCAATTTGAATTCCGTCAATTCTTGCACGTCCACAAAGTCGATACGGACATTTTGGTACCTTCAGATCGCGACCACGTCGTCCGGATTGGCGGGACGCACGTCGTACAGGGGTTTTCTAATTTTTGAAAACTGATTTTTAGTGGGGTTTTTAATCTAGTTAATACAGAATTTATTGCAGAATAAATAAAACTATTTGAAGATGATGATAGAGGGTCATGTGGGCTTTCTACATGAATTGACGGATCTAAAAACGGATAAGAATTGGAGGAGAAACTAATTGGAGAAGTCGGGTACCTCGATATTAAAAACTGTCGTTGTTGTGGGTGTTTGTTCATTGTTGTTGATGTCTCCGTGATGAACGGGAGGTGGGGATGCTGTCGCTCCGGCGAGGCTGGCACGCACGCCGAGGAGTGGAGGAGGAAGGAAGGAGGCAAGAGGAGGAAGGAGACTAGGGTTTTATAATATATATATATATATATATATATATATATATATATATATATATATATATATATATATATATATATATGTTAAAAAGGGGAAGGGGGTTTCGGCTAAAAGATCTGCTGCTAATGGGTTGGCGGCCTAATGTTGCTGCTACTGCTATTTCTTTGTTTGGGTTGTGTGATGTGGTCGGTTGCCCATGGTGGGGCCGACCACAATGCCTATTTATATTTTTTTTTTCCTTTTCTTCTTATCTTTTCTTTCTATATATAACTTATTATATATATATATATATATATATATATATATATATATATATATATATATATATATATATATATGCATATATCTAAATATACTCCTCTAAAATTATCACAAATTCAAAAGGAAAATCTAAATCTTATCTATCCATATATAAAATTAATTTAAAACACAAGTACATATATATTTAATTTCATTTGACAATAAATCAACTAAATAATAAAATAATACCTAATAAAATAAACATGTTTATTAATCACCATAAAATAGTTTTAAATAAATAATAAAAAATAGTCCAATGGGAGAACTTTACTACACACCCTTATCCGGGTCCAAAAATTTGTACAAAGTGTTGCACAATATTATTTAATAATAAAATACCAATAATAGTACAAATATTTAAATAATTAGAAATTGTACATAAAATTCTAAAATAATTTAGGAAATATTTCTACGTACATAAAATATGTCTACATGGCCACCTTGGTCCCATCCCATGCCTATATGGGCTTATACTGGTTCGGGCCCTGTTCGGGCTGAATTGGAAAAACCGGGTCATCTAAAAATCAATATATAAAATAATATTTAATTAAAATACTTTAAATAAGTCAATTCACAATTTGGTCTAGTTTTCCTAGTTTGGACATCACCATGGCTAGACTTCCTCCGGTATGGCTAGTACACTAGTGAAGGCACACTGCTACATCTTCCGTGCCAAAATTCATGGTAGTCTTGTGTTCCAAAATTCAACAATGGCTAAGGTCATTTTTAATGAAAAAGAAAATCATAATTTACATAAATTAATTTTTAAGTCTAATAAAATAAATAAACAATAATAAAAATATAGGGGTTTTACAGCACCCATCGGCACTTAACACTTCATTACAGTGGTGGGTCAAGACTTGGCTTGCCCCAAGAACAACCTGTGCATGCGAATAACTCATGTCATGGCTATAGACACTAGCATCAACGTCAGAGACTAGAGATTCCCGTTCATCGACTTTGCCGTCTATGGAATCCTCCCAGAAGACCCGAAGGAAGCAGTCTCGGTCAGAAGGCGTTCCCTCTAATTCTATTATGATACAGCCACTAAAATGCTGTACCGGCGCTCCTACGATGGTCTTCTTCTCCGATGTCTCTCCAACGAAGAAGCTGTCGAAGCCCTTAGAGAAGCTTACGATGGAACATGTGGAGCTCATCAACCAGGTCCTAAGCTACAGGACCGACTACGGCGTATGGACTACTACTGGTCCACCAAGATAGCTGACACTGTCGAGTACACAAAGAAGTGTCGTGCCTGCTAGCTACACGCCGACTTCATTCACAGACTGTCAGAGCCTCTACATCCTACGGTCGCCTCCTCGCCATTCGAAGCCTGGGGCATGGATATTATAGGACCTATTACCCCTTCCTCATCTAGGGGACATCGCTTTATCCTAGCAATCACCGACTACTTCTCTAAATCGGCAAAAGCAGTACCATTGACAAAGGTGAAAAGTTCGAAGGTGATCAGCTTCATCAAGCATCACGTCATATACCGTTTCGGGTTACATCGAAGGATTATCTACGACAACGGCCCGCAATTCATCAGCCATGCCTTCAGTAGGTTCTGCGACAAGAATCGTATTCAGAACATAGCATCAACTGCTTACAATCCGACAGCAAACGGATTGGTTGAAGCTTTTAATAAAACCATCGTCAAGCTACTCAAAAAGGTCGTATCATCCAACAAATGCGACTGGGATGAGAAGCTCGGAGAATGCCTTTGGGCCTACCGCACAATGGTACAGACCCAGACTGGCAATACACCATTCTCCCTAGTCTATGGGAGCGAAGCAGTATTTCTACTGGAAATCCAGATCCCCTCACTTCGAGTGGCGATCACCAATCAACTGACGGAAGAGGACAATCAACGTCATCGTCTGCAAGAGCTGGAAGCGTTAGACGAAAAATGCCTCTTGGCTCAACAGCGCATCGAACTGTATCAAGCTCGCATCTCGCAGGCCTTTAACAAAAAGGTCAGACAGAGGACTTTCCGAGTGGGTGACCTGGTTCTAGCAGTCAAAAGACCGATGGCGATGACTCACAAGACACCAGGAAAGTTCGAACCCAAATGGGAAGTACCCTACATCATAGAGACGGTATACTCAAATGGCGCTTACCATCTCGTTCAACCTAATAGAGACTTGTTCATGATGACCATCAACGACAAGTTCTTGAAGAAGTACTATTCTTGACATCCCTCAAAATGTACTTCCCTCTCCCCAGTAAGAGAGTCTGCGAACTCGATGAATTGAGTTCACTCCCCCTCTTTGACAATCATATGCTTCGGGAGCCAGTTGCTCCGTTGTATTCTATCCCCAGTAAAGGAACAACCATGTCCATATTACCTCTGAGTTGCTTCCCTACACCCCACTAAGCAGGATCTTGCACTATGTAAGATCATACTTATTACTATGTTTATCATGTCCATATTACCTCTGAGTAAACATCCCGTACAACAACCCCCACGTTGTTGCACATCAATCACAGAACATCCACGTCCATATCACCTCGGAGTTATTCTATGAAAAATTCCCACAGAATCCACTCCTACCACGTCTATATTACCTCTGAGTTGGAAAATTATACCATTTAACTCCATATTTACCATGTCCACATTACCTCTGAGTAAATATGTCGGGCCTGTCTCAACTTATTATCTGTACCTAAAACCAAGGTACACCAAGGATAATAAGTCCATATAAAATCTCCAGTGGAAGTACCCCTTGTTTACCACGTCCATATTACCTCTGAGTGAATGTGTCGGTTTCCTTCGTGAATAACTTATTATCTGTACCTAAAAACCAAGGTGCGCAAAAGATAATAGGTCCACAAAAGTCACAGAAAATGAACAAAGCAGAAAGTTCTTTCATTTCTTTAGATAAGCATAAAATAAAAGACTACATCGACATCGAAAAAGAGTAAACTACATCTTCGGGTTTCAAAAGACAGAAAGAAACACTAAGACAAAGTAGGGACATCGACTTTATTCGTATTCCTGGAAACAACAACTGCAAGACAAACAACGGATCCTTATAGCCATGGATCATAATTGCGTTGAGGCTTGTACCATTCTATTAGCCATTTCGCATAGGAAGGCTCTATTTGATTCAAATCTTCGGCAGGGATAGAGGGGTCAGAACTCCCGATGCTGCTATCCCCTGATAGTGTCTCCTCCTTGACAGCAATCTCGGGAAAGGTTTCCTCCCTAAAGGTCATCGGTTCTTTCTTGATTTCAACCTTTGGGACCACCTCCTCCTTAACAGTCAGTAGCTCTTGTTTGATGAGAACCTCCTCCTTCACGACGGCCACCACCTTTGGCAGAGATACTGCAATAATAAATAAAGGAAAATTAGCAAAAGACTTAGAAGTCCAACATGAACTTCTAAGGTGCATCAATCATCCAGCGCATCAATTGGGTCGAAACCCATGCACATAAATGAAATCTCAGCAAGACACACAGGATCAAAGTCTAGGTACATTGAAAGGAAAGCTTCGGCGCATCATCAGGACAAAAG